>CM033628.1:25454932-25558871 GCA_019453435.1 Rhinogobius similis | reverse complement strand
GTTTTCTGGAGACACAGGGGACTGCTGTCCAGAGTCCACTCCTGAGGACAGAGGGGACTGGTCTGACAGCAGGCACTCGTCCATCTTATCTGAGCGTCCTGGCAAAAGAATACAACAAAATGCACTCTCACGTACTATTCAAAATGTCTAGTTATGTTGCCACGAGATAACAAAACTACTAAGCTCAAGAAATGAACTTATCTTAATGCCACTGAGCACAGCACAATATTTACATGATGTGCAATACCCACCAACATCATAAAGGTCGTGTTTTCCAGGGGATCCTGAGCCAGAGTTAGTGAAGTGAGGAAGAGAGCAGAAGCGAGCATTAGTCACGCATTATTATCCCAGAGAAGAGCCGGAGAACATGGTAATAAGTGTTCCATGAGTGCAGAAACATGCAAAAGAGGAGAGCTACAGGCATGATGTGATGGAGCTGGTCTTAGATTAGTTACATCACATACGAAAGTGCTGTTTGAGAGTTATTGATTCTGAGACTATAGTTTTAAATGCCACTTCTGTACATTATGTATGACAATGCTCTAGCTTACATGCTGGAGCGTAACAATTTATGTTCATGTCCAGAACTCAAAAAATAATGTTTAATATTTATCCTGGCACATTGTAAAGCTTGTTTGTATGAAGTTAAAGCAGTCGATGCAGCACCACTGGTTTACCATCTGCATCCGCATCATGGGTGAGTGTGGGTTTATGGGGTTGCACTGTATTTCGGCTTGTTTACTATAAAAATTTAGAACTCTTAAGCTGGTCCCACTTTTTTGTGATTAGCCTCTGCTTTAAGCCTTGGTCAAGTGTGAGCAGATTGCACTTTTTTTAGCAGCTTGAACATTTATACTACAAGAAGACAAAATTTAAAATCCCAGCTTTAGGAAGAGGACATCCACACTTCACTCACCGCCTTCTCACAAGTAAGTGGGTGGCATTGAGGTAAACAGAAGTTAAGTTGCGACTTGATCTAGTTTAATCTGTGGTCAAATTACCTAACCAGCGGACTGTAAACAAACCAAGGCAAATTATGGAAATAAGGTGAAATTAGACATTTAAAAGATGTCATCAAAGCAAGCTTGTTTTTCCACTGTCATGATCTTGTTAAGAAGAGGGTGTGGTGTGATTGCCCATTGTGAAACAAAACAACACATAGCTTTAGTGTAAATACAGTACCTAACACTGGAGCACTGGCGCTCCTGCAGCGGACTGAGGCCAGAGGGACAGAAGTATATGAAGCATTGTTAAAAGAAAATGACCAAAGCAAGCCCTAGTTAGGCCAAGTAACTGTTAGTCATATTAAACATGATACAGATTCTTAAGAGGTAAAATGTACTTGGAGTGTAGCTCTGATCGTGGTTGTGGACAGGGGACAGTTGGACAGGAGACAGGTACTCGCCATCGTCTTCTGTGGCTATGTTTTTTTCTTTCTTTTTGCTTAGTTTTCCAGGTAAAGTCTGGTACTTGTTTAGCTCCATGTGGACGTTCTGCACAAACAAAAACATGGTGAATATTCAAATACAATAAAGTCATTCACATTCAGTATGGTGCAACAATAGACACTTCAGGCTTTGTGATCACATGGCACTTCCACTGCACTGAATGGCAATTTTGTTGGACATGTCTAGAGCAGTATCAAGATTTTATTTTTTTGATGACCAAGCACACCAACTCTCTTATACTGGTGAGGTTCAAGCTTAGTTCACTCCTTATTGAGAAGTAGAACCACTATGCACCTATTTCTGTTTAGTACTCGGGAACTATACCCATTTAAGACCTTTCTTCCTTAACCACTCATTTTGACACCAGAGGTTTCTTGGAGAATGAACAGGAATCTTTGCAAAACAGTTTTAACTGAGTCAGACTTGATTTTTATATATATTTTTTCGAAAGAACCAACATAATATTGTCCTACAAAGACAACATTATGCTGATGATAAGAAGTAGTAGTTGGTTTATTCTTTACATGTAAAAGTATGAGTCATGGTGTGTCCTGGTCGTTTGCTCCGTTACATAAGCTCCTTGCAGTGTGGAGAGGGTAGAAACCGAAAGGTCTAGGACACAGTGGAGACGGAGCAGCAATGACAGTCTCCTCAGGTTGGCCCTCGCCCTGCCACTTCAGTGAATGTGAACATGGCAAATCTAAGTGCTATGTGTGGACAAAGTGGATGTGTGTTTGAAATAATGCTCTTTAGTTGTCACACTGGGGCCAGAGGGTCCAAGCCAAGCTGTGCAGGGCTGCTGCATCTCTACTTCTGATGCCAAATACATTCAGCTTGTTTTTAAGTCCAAAATAATTATATGTGCACAACACAACACAGGCAAGCACACATTCATAGGCATACTAAAGTTGAGGCAGGAGCAGCAGTAATGTAGATGCAGGTTAGAAGCACTCCAGTACCTCATTAACTACTTCAGTTTCAGTCTCTACAGGCTGGAACTCTATGGCCTACAGCGAAAGACGCACAAACAGACCAGAGTTATTAGAGGTTAGACTCACACACCTTCAGAAATAAAACACCACAGTTAGTGAAATGTATATAATGTTAAATGAGCTTCATTGTTAGATTGTTATGGTGTTGCAACTATTATACAATATTAGAATGACTAGCTACTATAGAAGGTAACCTTCTTAAAGGATCCACTCTGCAGTTCTTCCAGGCTTGTGGACAGGAGGCGACGCTGAGGCCTGGGTAAAACAGACACTTCAGAATAACACCATAACAGAACAATAAACATACACAAAACATATTACAAAATATTAGCATAATACTTACCATGACCCATTGAATAAGCTTGTATCTCCTGCTGACACCAGAGACACCTCCATAGAGTTCTGAAAGCTGCAGAATATCACAAAAACAGGGCAGTGTAAGTCCCAATAGCAGATATATTATGACATAAAAAGAGTCGGACTGATCGTACCTATTTTCCAGGTCCCTCTGATAGGGGGATGATGAAAGCATGAGGGGTGAAGATCCTCTAGAGGACATCTGCTGAGACAAAACACATGCAACTATTTTAAAAAGTAAACAAAAGAACCTAGGATCAACTTTGTCACCTGTTGAAACACAGCCTAATAGTGAACACACCTAACACTGAATGTTAGAGGATGTTTTACACCTATTCATTTACAAGGAACTTGAATGGTGAAGTATATTCTGCTCTTACCTCTGATCTGATGATGTCCGAGTGGGCTTTATGTGTGATGGCTCTGAGTTTAGGACTGCAGCTAAGCTCCTCCTCACTGCTGCCTGGACATAACAAACACAAAATAATACATAAATGTATAATACATAAATGTATTATTTAACATTTTAGTTTCGTTATTATTTACCTAGTGTTAACCCCATAATTTCTCTCATTTTTCTGTACTGGGTGAGCAGTAGTGTGAGCTCTTCTATTCGACGATCCTGAGCACATGCACACTATATTACAATACATTGTTCATAAAAGAAAAACGAAATTATGGTAGACTCAGTTACCTTTTCATCGTTGGATGCTAAAAGCGTCTCCATGCCAACCTTGAGTCTGTGGTATTCATGGTCTAAGACAAAATATTAATTGCTTTTATGGCCTGCTTTATTGCGTCAAGAGCATTTAACAGGTGACAGAGATTTGATGGGAAACTAGTGACAGACAGGACAGCCGTGCAAACAGGACAGTTATGCTAACATGAATAAACAGGCACAACGAATGACCAACGACAGCATGCAACACCTGGAAAGGAGTAAATAATAACATGGTATAACGTTGTCTAAATGGTCAAGCAGAATTTCTCTATCTATATTGGATTTAGAGATTATACAGCAAACAATAATATTTAATATCCTTCTGGGTAACAGGAAATATGGTGAAATGGCCCCAAACACAAAATTATAGTGAACAGTGTGCTCACAAGAATGCCAAATCATGGGATTATGCCAGAATAATTTAAGAATTATTACAGACTAATTGGAATCTAGGCTATGTATTCTACGTTACAATTAGTTGAGGATAAACCCGATTTCCTGCACGTCGTTATAAAAACATGCAAAAAATAAAAATAAAAAGTGAATTATATAAATTTGAGTGCAGGGTGTAGAGAAAACTCAAAACATGCGCAATTCTTGGTGGTGGCAGCAACTACTGTACCACCGGTGAACCGCTATCTTTGGATAACTATAATAAAAAGTGGGAACCGGTTGACATTTCTCCAGAATTCAGCATGCCTTACATTTGTTAATGAGTTGCTTGATATACACCTCCTCTACAGCAGAGGACAGCAGTAAAACGAAGAATTAGAGAAAATAAATAGGTGTGTTAATTGTGACATAGGTGCCTTATTATTTACTGTATTAGATTACTGAATGTATACCTCTGTCTGCACTGTCATTGGCCGATCCGCCTCTGGCCAATAGCTGGGTCTGTAAGCACTCGATCTCTGCGTCTTTGGAGGCTACGAGATGCTGCAAGTCGGAAATTTCAGCCTATCGAACAAGAAAGAGAAAATGTCTCAAGATGTAGCGGGAAAGTAGTACAATATGAATTATGGAGTGCCACATAGGGACGGAAACAGACACATGTTTTGAATACACATTACACACTATTTTAGAGTAGTAGTTTAGTAGTAAGTATAAAGCCTGTACATAATATATACATATTTACTTTTTATTTTATATTTCTACTACTGCAATACCTGATCTTTATACGCCAAGCAGCCGATAAACAATAACTAATGTAAGAACATTTCAAACTGCCATTAAACTGTGTCCATCCTATTGAAATGTATATGTGTTCAAAAGTTTACGACCAGTTGAATAAACGGCAAAAGTCACATTTTGCATGGTTGGATCTTAACAAGGTTCCAAGTAGAGCTTTAATATGCAACAAGAAATGGGAATGAGACAAAAAACAAAGAGTAAACATTTTATTGAAAACAACAATTAAACTGAAATAGGTTGTACTGCAGCTGATCAAAAGTTTAGAACCACGTGCCTTTAATAGCCCAAATCTGTGCAAAAAAGCAGATTCAGTGTCGTTTTCTGTCAGGTATTCACACTGTCAAGATGTTCTGATGGCAAAGGCTAAAAAGTGTGGTTTGCAGGGCCTCTTGCACTGCACCATCGTTGCTGAGGTGGGACGCAGTTATTTGGAATTCTGATCCTAAAGGTTGTGGAACAAAAAAGTCAAGTGGAAATCCCCCCAAAAATGACACCAGCAATGAGCTGGAGGATCCGACGATCCTCGACCCAAATTAAGGCTGTTACTGGTGCTGACTGCAGCCCAATAACCATCAGACGACATCTGTGACTGAAGGACTTCAAAAACAAGAAACGACTTCAAAGGCCTTGTCTCCTTGAACGTCACCGAACTTCAGCTTGGACTTTGCAAGAGAACATCATGGGACATGGGACATTGAAAGGTGGAATGGCATTTTATTCTCTGATGAGAAACAATGTAACCTTGATGGTCCTGATGGTTTCTAACGTTACAGGCACAACAAGTAAATTCACCTGAGATGTTTTGTACGCGCCACAGGGAAGGGGCGTCATAATGATCTGAGGTGGAACAATGGAGCTCCAGGTGGTGCAGGTCAAATGGCCACTGACTCTGTGCAGATGCTGCAGAGAGCATCCCTCATGACTGAGGGCCCCAGGGACCACTGGGTTTTTCAACAGGACAACGCTACAGTTCAAAGCTCACAGGACAAAGCACTTCTTCCAGGAGAATAACACCACTCTTTTGGACCATGGCTTGGCTGTGTTTTCCCCTTATCTAAATCCAATTGAGAACCTTTGGGGATGGATGACAAGGGAAGTTTACACAAATGGACAACAGTTCCAGACAGTAGATGTCCATCGTGAGGCCGTCTTCACCACTTGGAGAAATGTTCCCACTCACCTCCTGGAAACACTTGGATTAAGAATGACGCAACCAATTTTTGAAGTGATCAACAATAATAGCACTACTCATTACTGAGTTCATGTTTGGGACTTTGATTTCTGTTTTGAGGGGGTTTCGGGATTTTCTTTATTTTTTAGGTATGGTCCTGAACTTTTGATCAGCAGCAAAACAGCCTATTTCAGTTTAATTGTTGTTTTCAATTAAAAAAAAAAAAAAAACACCTCAAACTTTGTTTTTTGTCTCACTCCTATTTCGTGTTGCTTATTGAAGTTCTACTTGGAACCTTATTAAGATCCAACCATGAAAAATGTGACTTTTGTCCATTTTTAAATTGGTCTTAAACTTTAGATTGGGACTCTATGTCTTGTGCATTTTGCAGATGGAAAGATTTTACAACTTGTTACAGTGTAAAGTCTCTACACTATTGCACTACATCAGAACTTAGGAATGACAGACTTGAGCCCAGCCCAGTCTTCTGAGGACGTTTATGAACAGAATAAAGGGATTTTCCAAAGCAAGTCAAGAGCTTTCTTCAACAACCAGAGCTAAATACCATCAGGTTTCCTATTAAACCATCATTAAAGGCTGCAATGTGAGTTGAGAATTAAACTGCACAGGAGACCATCTTCTGTGTCCATTCTCATTCATTTGCTTTGTCTATATTGCATTTTCTTTATTTTTGTTCCAGTGAACCCAGATATAATAGACAAAATCTAGTCATGTGCAAGCCCGATCCATTGGTACTTAATAGTGCAAAATAGTGTTGGTGATTAATAGTCTTTTTCTTAAAATTCTTAATTACCAATATGCTTAACTTGGTGTTAACGTTGTAAACCTAAATAATAAAGAATAATTTGCAGTTTAATTTAAAAGTATTCAAATGTGATGCAGCCGGATGGAGTTGGCTTAAACCTGTTGACTTTGTCTTCACTTGTTCTATTATTACAGGCAGATGAAACAACCTAAATGGAAGCAGCTGCAGGAGCTGCAGAGAACAGGTGCCTATAAGGACCAAACAAAGAATCTATATGAAATACACACTCTGCAAATCCTTCACCTGCTCTACATTAGAAGCGTAGGGGGAAAAAAGTAGTTAAAGGGGCCGTTAGTGCTTTAAATATTTGTTCATAAAAGAACTAGCAATCAAATGTCGATTGAGACAGAGTGACTCACAATCTAACGATATTTCATTTATGTAAGAAACAGAAATATAAGATAATATATTTTATATATATTACATCTAAAATATATCACAACATGGATTTGTGTATTACAAAAACAGTGATGGTAAAAAAAAGAAAAAAAAAAAAAAAAAAGAAAAAAAAAGATCAAAAACGAAAGTTTCTAACAACAATAGAGGTAACAGATCGACAAGCTTAGAGACTTAGGGTGCATTCACACACTTGCACAATCACCACTTAAAATTAAACTAAACTTGGACAAGGACAGTAACAGGACTACACCAATACTATACCAAGATAAGTGTGAACGCAGTCATAACTCATTCTTGCAGGACGAAACAAAAATACGAAATCAAGACACAACATGTAAAAGGTATTGGAAACACTACGGTCAACAGCATGGTCACACGCTTGATGGACAAAACTGTAAGGGTTTGGGGACATTGAGGGGCACCTGGGCACTCCTCCAGCGCTCCTCCCAGTACTGCCTCTCCAGCTGAGTGTGCTCCACTGTAAGCTTTAGGCCCGATAGCTGGCTCATGAGAGACTGGTAACACACATGCAGAGAGGACGAGATGGACAGCTACATACAAACAGGAAGTGCCCAAAACAAGCAGTTAAGGAGTGAGAGGGGAGTGAGAATGAAGGAGGGGAGAGAAAGGAACATTAAGGTAAGCATAAAAAAGGCCAGTAAAAAGTGTTAGAATGTAGTTGCGCTTCATTCATACACAGGGCAGAGTTAGCACAGCCGGGAGTAAAGTTATAGGTTACAAAATACAAATATAGTTCTATGAGATTTGAAAATTGTAGCATTACTTCAGAATGGTAACTCAATAAAAACTGCTGTCAAGTTTTTCCACTGTAGACAAAAGATCTTTTATTTCTGCAGATGGAACTGGAAGACATTTTAAAAATATGAAATGTGCAGTTGTGCAGTTCAATTTAGGTGAAAGAGTAATGAGCACCAATAAACCCCAAAACAAAGTACTATCATGGACTATCCTGTGGCAGAACATTTTGTTGATTTCACCATCCCACTTCTTCATCAAGATGCATAGGGACTGAACATGTTAAACTGCCGCCCACAGGAGGCAAAAACTCTCTCTCCTCATGGCCGTCTTATGGACAATGGATAAAACGTAAAACCTAGTTGAGTTGGTCCACTTTACCTTGGTGACCCTGAGTTTTCGCTCATATTGACTCTTCTCTGCCTCCAGCTCGTCCACTTTGCTCTTCAGTTTTTTCACCTCCTGAAGCAAATCCTGTATCAACACATAAAAAACACAAAAAAAAAAAAGTTAAAATCCGCGTGAGCAGAGCATTAAAAGTGCATGCTGCTCTTGACATTGGGTGAGTAAAATCAGAAACCACTTTGGATTCGGTTGTAAATCAGCAGGAATCCACTATCATGCCGGCGCAGAGAGGGAAGGGGCCTAAACACCACAGCGTGCAGTTATCAACAACCTGGATTCAACATCTGCAAGCCATCCACCAACACCCCCACTCCCATTGGGTTATTATTATACACTTTGGTTCAATAGTACAGTTCTGCCATCCACCTGAGTATAGAAACAATGTTAGTACAGGGAAGACCCACAGACATGCAACTTCAAATCAACAACCATTTACAAGAGTTTGAACAGATTTTCCAAATACTTCACAGTGAAAGGTGTGGATTGTGATAGATGACTGAAAGCTGTGTCAAGAACAATGCTAAGTAGAAACAGACGGTCAGTTAATTGCATCTGCATTGCAGATTGTTAAGATCCAGTTTTACAACTGATATGTTTTTGCGCCATAAAGACAGATGATTCACTTATAATGATCAGAGCCCAAAAATGAATTTCAGGATTTATTTATTTTTTTGGTTGCCTGTTCATTTTGTATATATAGGGATATCAAGAGTTTTGGTTGATTGTTAATTGTGTCTAAGAACTACTGGTAAGTCTATGTCTTAGAACTAACAAATTTTTAAAAACAAATTTAGAAACGAAATTAAGAATTTTTAGATTTAATAAAATGTACAGAAAATAAATAAATGTAAACAAGTTTTTGTACCTGTTTTTGTCACAATATCTTTAGTTTATCATTCAGAAAGTTTGATTCTAAAAAGCTGGTCACAAACTTGAGGAATAGTGACATGTAAGACTATGGGAATGAATGAAAATTAAAAATGTCATTGTTGTTTGGTCGTGTTCTCAATAATAAACAATCGTGTCATATGGATCAACATCACTATGTTCTGCATATGTAAAGAAGAAAATACACATTAAAAGACAACTTTTTACATTGCACATCTTTCACCAGTTTTGAAAATGATAACTACAAACTAATGTAGACATATGTTAATTTGGAAAACCCATTCAAACTAATAGCGCTTGAAGAGGGTTCATCAGCTGCCCCCACCCTGCACAGAGACAGACTGTAGATTGAGTACAGACAGTGGTTAGTGTGATTCGTGGAGGTCCGGTACCGGTTGGAGTGGACTGTTAGAGAGGGGGAGGTGGGGGAGGGGGGAGGAGGAGATCCATGGAGTCTCCCTACGTGAACGCCGTGTGCTCCGCTGGGTTTGGGTGTCCGGGGCTCGGAGAAGGACAGGCTGTGTCCCCTGTGAGGAGGGCACTGTCCCGCTTCTAGCTCCTCCAGGGCACGCTTCTCCTGGATCCTACAGCTGATCTCCTCCTGAAACCTGCACATCTGCTCCTGCAGCTCACTGATCAGGTTCACCACACACTGCACAGGACGGGACGAGGAGACAGCAACAGGAGTATAATAGAGAGGGTCAGTCTGACAAAGGGATAGTTCAGGGATTTTATAGCTGAGAAAGGAAACATAACACATTCTTTACAAATGTCGAATGAGTCTTTGCATCACATCAACTTAGATAATTAGCAGGACACTGGAAATGTTTCATGTATTGTAATCCCTGTTTCAGCAAATTTAGCTAGTTATTATAAGTGTATAGATAGATGCATAACCAATTGTTAATTTTCATACATTATATTGTCTTTTGTTGCTATTGTAACTGTCACAAAAAGTACTCTAACAAAAATAGATAGTAATAATTAAACAGCAGCTCAGTGACAACAAAACACAATGACATCACACAAAGACGTACGGTCTACTCCCATTAGAGTGGATGCTAAATATATTTTGAGAAAAAGTCAGCATTATAAATAAATTAATGAATGAATATAGGGCTGAACTGATGGATATGCAAGATTAAGAGTCTTAATTTTGTCTTTAAGAGTCTAAGTTCAATAGAAGCTCTGAGGTTCATTTTTACATTTTACACCAAGCACCACCAAAGAAAAGACTTTTTCTGAGTACCACCAGATTTAAATTGGGTCTATAAAAGAACTATTCCAGTTCTAAATTAGGGCTAAAGCAGGTTTTAAGTAGGAATACATCATTTTTCACGCTAGTTTTAACCAAGATATGAGTCAAGGAAGAGCAAAAATGTGAATAAAATTGACCCTAAATGAAGTAAAAACTAGAACTGAAGGTGTCCAAAAGAAGCTGTACGATTAATGGATTGGGAAAAGAAAACATTGTTGAGTGGCTGGACCCCTGATGCAGTCCATCTGTCAGCACATAAAGCCCTCTGGCACAGCTGGCTTGTTCTGGCCCCACCTTCAAGACCACGGTTGTTATAACACACTTGAATTGCAGCCAAAAATGGCACTGTGACCCTGAAACGAGCCCCAACCGGAAGTGGAGGAATGAAGGACTGATGCAAGACATTCAGCGTTGCATGTATTTTGTGTGCTTGTTCCATAGGCGTTTGTTGGTGAAGGCCATTTTGAGTGCTGCAGGGGTGGTTGAGTTAACATGGCGTGACTTGGGTTGTTTTTGTAATGTACGAGGTATGAAGGGTCATCGCCTCTTGCTGGGTTGTTATGAAAAGATGGAGCTGCAACAACATACAACAATGTGCTGAATGTCTACAAATCATAAAGACTTGGGCAAAGGTGTCTTGCTTTTGCGTGTATAATATAACAGGAAGAAAATAAATAATGATCAGTTTTTAGTGCAGTGGTATCCATATCTTATCTTATCTCCATAGATTCCGGTCAATAAAATAATTTTGTTGTAGTCACGGGTTGTCACAAAAACAGAAAATGGTGGTTTCAACTAAATGATCATTATCCTTGTCAGTTAAATTACAGTTCTCGTTTTAATGTCCCAATGTAAAGGGTAAATCTTCCAGTTGTTTTGAAAATATACTAAACTAGAACAGAAAGACACTCAAATAGATGCTCAAAAGGCTGCAAGATTTGGAAAAAATATATAAGAAACTTGCAGTGTTATCTTATAAAAAATGACATACAGTGACATTTCTGCCCTTTGTGGTTAATTTCATAATGCTCCCATTTCCGGTGTTTCTCAACCAGGATATTTTTGAACAGTTTAAGAATTGCAAAAATATCATCAGATTATCAAAAAGGGATAAGGGATTATATTGAAATACTTATCACCCCTAGTTCTGAGTTCAAGAAAAAGTGAGTGAAGAGGTCCATCGGTGCAGGAGCGTTCCTGAAAAGCAGACTGACAGAGACTTGCGTGAGGGGCGTGTCTTCAGGAGGTGAAAGTGGCTTCTGTATAGGAATGCTCCGAGTGGATTTTTGTCATTCCTGCCTCCAGCCCACCGGAGCCGTGCAGCTGTCCCCCACTGAGAGAAGAATCACTATACAATGCACTATCTGTTAGTCGAAATAATAACTCATCTAGTTTTATAAGGTTTATTTAGCAACCGTCACACAACACCCGCGGCAACAACTCCCTCCAAGCCCGACAACACACCGCCAGAGAGAAAAACAGTGTCCCCCCGAACAACAGTGCCCCCTTGCTGCCAGGCATACAAAGGACAACATATAACAAGGCTAACAAACTCACTCTCTTTATAAAAAAAAAAATAATAATAATAACATGAATGTTTTATTTTTTATAAGCCCATTCATTTAAGAGTCCAACGTCCTTCATGAAGAGCCTTAAGTAGCATGGCTGAGGAGGCTCCCTTTTTAGTGAGGCAGTCTGCAAGTTGCTCTTTACTTTCTGACCACAACACTTGTAGAACCTTTTTAGTTTGGATCAGTTCTTTTATTGAACTGATTTCTAAGCGGAGTCGTTTTTCAGTTACAAACTTGGTAGACTCAAGTGCATCAACAAGAGAAAAATTATCAGTGACACAGATTATTGGCACAGGATGATCAGTGCTACCTGCAAAAAGCTCAGAAAACAGTGTTGAAAGAAAAATGGCATTGTCAATTCCCTCAGACATAGCTAGTGTTTCACCTGCAAGTGTACTTCGGACAATTCTCTTGATTCTTTTTGACTGCCATGATATTGGAGAAAAGAGTCCATTGTCACCCATCAAAACAATAAGGTTCCCACCTTGAGTTCCCCCATCCGACAGATTGGAAAAAGATGCATCAGAAAAAGTAACAATCTTTAAGTTACTGTCTTTACCAAGGTGCTGAAAGTTCAACTCAACTGACTTAGCCTTCAGTTTACACACAACTCTGTTTGCCTCATTTATAGTCTGTACAGTAGCTTGTTTGAGACTTGATGCCAAGTTACTTGCATCAAACATGACATCGGGCCTGCTTTGTCTAGCAACCCACAGAAGTTGCCCTATCTTAGATCTAAGCTGATCCTTCTCTGCCTCTGTAAGGGGTGAGCATGGCTCTGTTGCCCGTGAGGGTGTAAGAGGTATGGGCTGTAAATGCTGAATGTATGTTTCTTGGTGTATTTGTACCTTTGTGCCCAATGTTACAAAATCCACACCCACATAAGAAAAGCTATCCTGAGCTTCACGACCAACATGGAATTTGGATCTGAGAAGAGGTATGACAGTCATTGAAAACACTTGTGTACCTCCCCAAATGAAATCATCAACATGACAAGCTAGTACCCCAGTTACATTTTGTTCTCATCTAGCCAGTAGAAAACTGCAGGGTCAACTTTAGATATGAAAGCTCCTGCTTCAGTCATTATGCTTTCACTCTGTTATACCAATACAGTGAGGCATCAGCTAAACCATACACACATTTTCTCAGTTTCCAGAGTGTCCCTGTACTGTTGGCTTCTGGAGGAGGTTTGATGAAAATGTCCCTAGACAGTTCCAATCCTTGTAAGAAGGCAGACTTTATGTCCATTGAATGAAGTTGCCATTTTTTCTGACAACTCACTGCCACAAGGAGCCTCAGAGACTCTGAGGCACAGGTTGGAGAGTCCTTTTGTAGCTCAGAAACCTGTAGCTCCTCAAATCCTCGTGCAACAAGCCTGGCTTTTGGTACTAATCCATCTTCTGTCTCTTTCAGAGTGCACACCCACCTAGTGGAGATGCACTTTTGTCCTTTGTCCTCAACTTCCTCAAACACGTCGTTTTGTATCCAACTTTTTATTTCATTAGTCTTGGCTTCATCAAATGACAAATCCTTGGTCACAAAAACATCCTCACATATGTAGATTCTGGAGCCTGAATTTGAAGATCCTCTAACTGTGACAGATCAACTGCTTCACTACTACCCGACACCTCAGCAGGCTCGAGCAGCTCCAAGTTATACCAGTTCTTATATTTTCCTGTGGCTTTTCCAGCGTCCTAACACTTTGCAGTTTGTAAACACCACTCTCTGTGCTTCTGAATGTCACAATTTGACCACTCTTTATATTTCCAGTGTCTTGTCTTTCTGTCACTGCATTTTCAGGAGCGGGCAGAGGATCACCATCTGTGTTTTCTGCACTTGTCTCTTCTGTATCCTCATTTATGTCATATGAGTGTTCGTCCTCACCTTTTTCTTTGTCACAGCTAATCTGAGGTTCCCCGTTTTCCTGGGTGACTTTCCTCAGCCTAAGTTGGTGAACTCTGACACAAATGCCTCCATGCCTGACAAATACAACTGCTCCATCTTGACCAATGACAACCGCTGGCCCTTTCCACTCTGGACAGTCCACCCGTTTGTAAAATACCTTGTCTCCTTGTTCATACCTCTCATCGCTGTGACGCAGCTGTTTCTTTAGTGCTCTTCGTATGCGCTCTGAACATTCTGCTTCTGTAAAGGCCTTCCTTGCTGTGTGCAGAGCTGAGATGTGTTTGGCAACCCATTCACTTTTGGTGGTGCCCTCTAGAGCCGGTGCTTTGTCAATCAACACAGAAGGTAGGTTTGGATTTTGCCCGAACACGAGCTGATGTGGGCTGTAGCCATGGACACTTTGCATACAATTCTTAAGCCATAAGAGCCCAGTCCATAGCCGTGTTCCAGTCACATCCAGTACTAGTTTTCACTTTGAGTATAATCTCAGTCAAAGTTTGGTTGTGGCGTTCCAGCAGTCCATTACTCCAGGGGCTGTATGCTGGTGTGGTCTTTACTTCAATATTAAAGTTTTCAGCCATGTCTCTCACTTCTTCATTATTAAACTCCCCACCATTGTCACTGAACAACTTTTTGTGGTGGGCGTGCACATAATCCAATAATGAATAAAGTGCTTGACTATCTCAGAAGATCTCTTGGTGGTCAGGACACTTCCAGCACTCATCGAGAGTGAACTGGTCAATGATATGCAAGTACCACACTCCTGGTTCAAGCTCATGAAGATCAACAGCTACTGTCTCATTATATGTTGATGCCAGTGGTAGGCCAACAGCAGGTTTGGGTTTGGTTTTACAGAACCTTTGACAAGCTTCACACTGACCTATGACCTTCTGTAGCAAGCCAATACATTCTGTGTCTTTATTGCCAGAACTACTCAAAAGTCTTTGTAGTTTGTCAGCAGAAGCATGACCAAATTGTTTATGAAGTTTCTCTAAAACTTTCATCTTTTTACTTGTGTCCATTTTGTCTGTGCTTGTCAGTACTTCTTCCTCAGTAGTTGCTAATATCTGATCAGCGTTGTCAGGACATTTACCCTCACTGTCCACTATGTTCACACAGTAATGTCCTGAGCTTGTAAAGTCCAGTTTGACAGGTTGATTGAACATCACTGCGCTGTCATTGTCCATGTTCAGAACTGTTCCTGCCCTTTTTAATGATGTCTTACTCAAAAGCAGGGGAACGTTAACAGGAACCACTTCAGTTTCTATGTTGCACTTTGTGGTGCCAATCTTAGCTGGAATCTTAACCTTTTGTGGAGTATACCACTTTTCCATCTCCAAACTTGAAGGGCCTGTGACTTTGTATCTCTGTTCTTTTCACTGACTCTATGTTTTTCTTTCCTGACACAGTCATGTAGTTGTCCAGCCACTCTTGTCACATACTGTTCTCGTGCAAGCAGTGTCTATTATAGCGAGCCAAAACATTCAGTCATAAATATTTCTGCATCTGTTGGTGATTCTTTGGTGTACAGAGTAATGTTACACTCTTCCATGTTTGTCTTATCTTCAGTTATTTGAACATTCTCACCTTTATGTGGGCAATCTTTGGCCCAATGATACTTTGGCACACTGCACATTTTGATCGTCGTCCGAACTTGTCCAGCGGGTTAGTACCGGGCTGTGGCATTTCGGTCTAGCACTCTGTTGCCAGGACTTGCCTTTACGCCATCGCTGCTCCGTTGCATATACGGATTCTTGGCTAATTCCGTCTGTAGTGACACTCGTTTTCCGCCAAATATTCTCTTCAAAGCGGACTTCATAGAGGCTAATGTTAAATCCGTGCATGCAGTTAGTGCCAATTGCTATCTGTTATATCCAAGCACGCGTGTCTAGTAGCTTAAAGCTAAAACTCGTCCGGGCAGCTCCATATTATACTTAGCATTCGTGAATATCGCTGTTCGAAATCAATAATATAGTCCGCCATGGGCACATTTACGTCTTTCACAATGCGGTCAAAGTTTGTGTACGCTTCATAAATCCGGTCTTTCTCTTCTTTAAGGTACAAGTTATCAAGTTTGGCAAACAGGGTGGCAATACCTGTGTCTTTATTTAGATAAATCTACTGCGAATTTCCATTGCCGTCTCGCGCCCTGCCTGATAGCGCCAAAGCCACCGCAAGGGCTTGCTTTTTTCCTCCAACTTCATTAACTCGGACCCATATGCCGACTTCATTCTTCCAACTTTCATAGGGCTTTCCTTCTTCAAACGGTGGCGGAACTCTGTAGTTGCTAACCATCCTCTGCTACCAATGTTAGTCGAAATAATAACTCATCTAGTTTTATAAGGTTTATTTAGCAACCGTCACACAACACCCGCGGCAACAACTCCCTCCAAGCCCGACAACACACCGCCAGAGAGAAAAACAGTGTCCCCCCGAACAACAGTGCCCCCTTGCTGCCAGGCATACAAAGGACAACATATAACAAGGCTAACACTATCGACCCGCCAGGCCTGTGCTGGTTTAATGGCTAATGTAGTAAAAGGATGGCAAAACCTGATAGTAGTGCGAGCCTGTACTTTTTATTGATTGACAATGATGTAAGTGTCTTCCTATAGTCTTGGTGCTTGATGTAGCGGCTTTGTTTGACTAAAAGACTTCTGCCATGTGTTTCTACTTTTGTCAACCCTCGTCACTGCAAAATAGCCGGTCTGATTGCGTAATGTTTCAGTCTTCAAACCTAAAATCTTTGCTGAGGTCAAAGACAACAAAATTCACAAAAACTATTATCCTGCTATTTTGAAATTCAAAAAACGGGATAATAACGGTAGCAATAATCGGATTAAATGTTTCTAATCCTTCAGAGATACGTGTAAACCTGCCTGTAAATTCAATTGAGTTTCATCGCACAAAAAGTGAATGGAGGGTAAATTAATCACCAAAGAATAGTTTTCGTATAACGTGATTTACCCGATATTGTAATTAGATGTGTAGAATTCATATTAGGTATTTCAGAAGTGTACACGTAAACTTCATATCATTCTGATTTAAGTCATTCTGATTCTTGCATTTACCTTATCATTTGAAGGTCTTTAGATTATGATTCCTTAATGTCAATACATTTGACTGGCACAACACGCTGACTTGTCCCTCTAGTGGGTTTTGTTATTTCTAAACATTGTATGTGCACTAATTGCCAAAAGGACCTCTTTTCTTTTCAATAAACCTCATTCCTCAGGCCAAGTAAACTGTGTGTTTTTAGGCTTAAAATACAGTACAATAGAATACCAGCTGTTGCCTTCTCTCTGTCATTTACAAGCATATTCCTGCACACAAAACCACTTTTCTCACTCTAGTACCTGTCATATGTGACTGTTATCAGCTTGTCATTGTGTGTCATCTTGTCCACCTCCATGTCCTTTGTTTGTCCCACCCTCTCCTGCTCCTGTCTGCTCCTCCCATCCTTATCTCCTAGGATCCTATCCTGTCCTCATATGGGTGCCCACATCATAAGCTCCCGCACGCTTTTATCAATGTTTTGTATCAGGATGATCCCAGTGCAGGAGGCTTAGGGCCAGCCCAAATCCACAACAACAGCTTCAGTCTGTGGTGGCAGCTGGATGTCATAAAAAAGATCAGGAGAGGCTGTTCAACAGACTATAGGGTTTTTACTATGATACAATTAAGTAATAGTTTAGAATACATACTTTAAACAGCTGGGCCCCCATTTTGTATGCATTATATTAGTGTATACCTTCAATTAGTGTCACAATGAGGCCTGTCACAAAAATTATATTATTGATTTATTGTTCAATAGACAATAGAATTGTTTGGAGCTCAATTTTGAACGTATGAACCTTTTCTTTGCTCTATAGCAGGAAAACTTTGGTAATTTATTTGTCCAATGAGATTTGAGCTGTGATCTCTATGACTAATTATAGATTCTAACTAAGTACAAAAGTGTATTCTGCTTTTTAATTATTGCAACTTATGTTTTGTAATAATATTGTACATTTAGATTTTTAAAATGTTTTCCTGCTTTAGGGTTATTGTGACATGCATATATACTGTATGAATGCATGTGTTTTAATATGGTCTTTGATCATGATTTTTCTGTAGCAATATATCACACTTCAAATGCAATCATGACAGGCCCAATCACAACATAGAAAATTCAAGCTCAAGTTCAATACTAAGGACAGGCTTGATGCTTTTGACACAATGATAATACAATCATTTTTTTAGACAAAAGAACACAAAATGACAGAAGTAGTAACTGTTTAATGTTACCATTTGGTCTTATGCTAGTTCTGATATCCATCAAGATCATTCTAAATCTTTTTCAGTATCAATACCTGGTCAAATGAGTATCTAGTTTTCTTAGTAGTTTTACTATTGATTAAGTAACTGGGTATGAATACTTTTGACAGCCCTACATAATACAGGATTAGGATCATACAGAGCTAAAACTCAAGCCTTCACACACTGATACTATATTGTGATATATGCTGTCTATTAACCAGTTCTGACCAAGAACATAATTGAGTTGCCCTTACTGTATAGTTTGGCTAAGGATTGCACAATTACAGCAAACATGACATTCGATTTTTGACATATGACCCTCAACTACAGCACAAATAGGCCTAGAAGAGTTGTCAGGTGACAATGAGCCGTTGAGGAGTCTGGAGATATAAGAGGCCCTTTTCACACCATTCACACATTCCTCCAAACACATTCTTCAGGTAATCAAGAAATTTCATTACATAGACTACCACACAGATTTATACACAACCCACCTGAGAAAATAATTAGTGATGAATCTGGGAAAAACAGAAGTTGTTGTTAAAGAAAACTAACAGAGAAACCTGGAGATAAGACTTGAAGTGGATCAGATAGGCAGTTAATCCCACAAAGTCCATAGTGGTTCGGGGTCTCAGGATTTGTTCCACAATTGGGCCCTATTCCCAGGGTCGTAGCGCGTCTGGGAAATGTCTATTTTGGTTTGGGCTCTGGAGTAGTGGAATACTGTGTCCACAAAAGCCAACCAAAACACTCAAAAACTCGACAAACTTACTCCTGGGCGTCTCCTAGCTTCAGGTCAATCACCGCGAACAGCCACGAAATAAACCATTACAGATTATGTCAGCATAACGTTTACAAAAAAAATCTACAAAACATTTTATTTTGCTTATTATTTCTGCATAAATGGTAATAGTAAATGCAGCATGTAATGTGACCAATTTCACATTATTTTGTGTGTTTTTAGCTCTGAGGAATCCATGTAAACAAAGCAATAAACTAATCTTATATTTCTCACAATATGAGAAGCTGCATCAATGTTATCAGCTACTTCATCAGTATTTGTTATTAATTACTACAACTATCTCTGAAAAAGATCCAAGTACAACAGTAATACAATAGCAAACGTAAAGCAGAAAAGTGTTGTGGAAGGACTTGAATGTTCTCGTACCTCAGCCTTGTTGTTCTTGGAGGTCCCAGACTCCTGTGTTGGCGTTGTGGTGCCGTTGACAGTGTTCTCGTCCATGCTGACCAGCTTCAGTTTCAGGTACGACACTTCATCCATCAGGTCCAGCTTCTGAGTCTCCAGTGAGGTCCTGCTCATGAGCTCCTGACGACCCGCACACAAACACAGCACAGTTAGGCCATGGCCAGCAGCACAGTCCTCTGCCTCCAAAACACATGAGGGTTTAGCAGGACACAGACCCAGAGTGCGCGCTCAGCATGCAGCTCCACTCCGGACAGTTCCACACAGGGGCCTAGTGGGGGGCCAGGGCTCCACGCTAAATATACACACTCACACTCACACACACACACTGCACTGGTCACTATTAATACAGCAGTGGGCTTCTTTGGTATGGGACACAACAAGGATAAAGAGTGTCTAAATGTGTTTATTAGGAACATGCTCAGGGCACGACTGCTCTGTTTCAGTTCCTTGTGCAAAGTGACTGTGGTGTTTCTTCCTCTTGACTTTAAACCTATTTTAGTCTAGGGACTTTCTATAAAAAATAAGCTGTACAATTGACCCATATATTTAAATAAATTGTTGATTTACTTGAAATATCAGTAACACGCGTTCAAAAACAAATCTGATTTCACATACAGAAACAGGCCCTTTGATCCTGTTTTACCTTCGTGTGAGGAGACATCAGAAGGGAAAAGCCCAGAGAATTAAGGGGAAGATTTAATTTAAGTGTCGAGCCTGTTGACTTCTGATGGAAAACAAGATAATTTTTTGCAAAAGTATATAACATATACTTGAAACAGCTAAATACTAACATTTGGAATTAAACTCGATCTCAACATTTAAATTGTGATGTCAAGCACTGCATTAGCTGTCTCAACTTTGTTTATTTTTTTCAAAGCCTCTTTTTACCTGTTCACATAAATTACTCCTGGACTCGTGACTATAGAGAGCCCAGACGGAGTGGTCCTCAAATGGAAACATCACATGGTAAACAAATGGTGTCAGTGCTCACAGACAGTAAAGTCCTCTAATGAGCCGCCTCTCTGTCTGTAAACCTGTTTAGTTCTGGCAGCTCAGAGCAGCTCCGGTGACACATCTCTCTGGGCCATTTATCTGACTTGAGCCCTGAGCGTGCCCCGAGCCTCAGCTGCCAACGGGACGCCCCAAAGGAGCCACTTCAAGGCACAAAGTCTGACCACTACTTTACACCAATGTAGCGCTGACGATCAAGGAGATTCTCCCTGCTTTGTAGTCTCGGCGGACTCTACTTGACCACAAGCTGCCTCCCACTATTTTCTCTTTCTTTTTTATTTTATATCGTTAACTTCTTTCACTTATTCTTTGCTTTCACTTATTCTCTGTCTATGTCTGTAGTCTCCACAAATGTTTAGGGGTGTCACAATATCAAATCTGAATGCATATTGTTCAATTATTATGAGAAGAAACATCACGATTTTACGGTTATTCACAATTATAGGCACTATGACCATAGCGCAAAATCCTTAATTTGCTTTCAGTTTAATGGTTTACCATTCCTCAAAAGCTTTATGAATGAAACATGAAAAATGAAACATTCTGAGGGAAAAGTAAGAATACTGGCACATAAACAACTAGATAAAAAGTACTATACAAGTAGTTTTGACTGTTTGGAGTTAAAATTGAACTGAAATTACTCTTGTTTCTGCCTCTGATTCTCAGCATTATCAGCATTTTTTTTGTTATTACAATTATATTGTGACCTGAATAATCACAACTATCGATTAATAGAATAATCTTGACATCCCTATGGAATAGACTTATTTGCCTAATTTTCTGCATTATAATCTAAAAGCATTGTTCTAAAATATGACATGTGTCTACTTGTTTATGCAGAGAACAAACTTTCCCATTGCATGTGTTATAAGCTTTTAGTATTTACTTTCAACAGGCATTTCCCCCAAAAACCTGTCCCACAATGTTCAATTACTGAATCACATTGCTCCGACTTTTCCTTGCACTTCAGCAGTTTAAGAAGATGTACACCCACATGCCCTGCCCCACATGTACTGTGTTACTTCTGCTGGTGTCTGATGTATTTAGGGAAAGAGTCAAGAGGTCAATGTATGAACCATTATTATTAGAACAAAGACACACGTTATCACCATGCACACAGTCTTTCACCTGTTTACAGTCAAACAGTCTAATCACAACTCTGTTTAACCATCACTCCTGACTTGAGCTCAGCCAAGATTCAACATTTAGCTTTGTATGAACTATGAGGCATCAGACAATACAAATAACTATATCATTTTATGAACTAATTTGTTTTACTTTTAGATGACAGCGCAGTTTTAAAATATTATAACAAATTGTAAACTAGGGGATTGCAAAACATCCTTGTAAGCTGAGGCACCAGAGTTGTGTTTATTTTGGTATTCTTCCTTTTATCCTCACTGCTGACAGGGGCAGGACAATGGGCCTGTTGAACTGTACCAACAGAGGACTGATTCTAATCCTGAGTTTACTGGTCCCAAACGAGACTGCCTCAGAACTGACGTCAACAACAACTGGAGACATCTGAACACACTCACTCTGTTCTCTGTCGTTTTGAGGTTCTTTACAGCCACAGTCTTTCAACCTAAACGTATAACTACTGTTTCTGTGACAACTATAACAGGAAATGCATGTGCTCATCAAAGACACGTAATATGTCATCCTAAATCATAATCTTAACCGTTTAAATATAATGCCAATACTGCACAAAATAATAGTTTGCATATAAAAGTAAAGAGTGCCCAACTTAACTGTTTAGAAAGTACAGACAGAGCAATGGAGACGTACTGACTTCAAAATGCATTATCACATAGTTTTGTTATGTGGAATTTTGCACAATTTATTTTAGGCTTAGACGTCCACTTGTATAATTGTACTATGTTTATATAATGCTTTCGTATTTGTATTTTCAACTTGGTGTTGTTTGGGTGGTGATACTAATAACATTTAAAATCAATCAGGATTCTATACTTCTGTACTTGTATAATTCTGATTCTGAATAAGTATAATAAGTAACAATCAAAAATGTTATAAATTGAAAATATACAGAAGTAATTGTTGGAATTAATCGTGATTACAATTATGGATGAATAATTGTGATTATTATATTTTTTGCCATTATCAAGCAGACCTAGTGGTACAACAAATATACTGGCTTGAGTGAGCGTTGTAAGGCATCCATTTGTTCTATTTTTACATCTGCTATACTTTTGAAATTGTTTTAGCCCTAAACATAAGGTCTGAGCTGTGGACAGTAAATAGACTTCTGTTTTTGTCAAAGCAACTGGTGTTAATCTCAACAAATCAAAGGCCTACTCCTTATTTTACTCACCCACTACTGTTTTAGGCCCAAATGTAAAACTACTACGACTTTTTTTTAAATTGTGTTGTAAAACAAAAACAAATCTTGTTGAATTAAAGTTACATGACGTGTTTTTGTTCTACCTGTTGCAGCATTTCTTCAGTGGACGTCAGCTTCTGCCTGTGCACCTCCAGAGAACTCTCCAGGTCCCGGATCTTGTCGCCCTGGGCCTCCACCTGGTCAGTCAGAACACTCACCTGTAAGAAAACAAGTATTCTATATCAATAAGCAGAGATGGGATCAGCATGGTCTCTGGGTGCACTAAATATTCTATAATTCTTCTATTTCTGAATGCTTTGTAAAACTTCAAACTGTGCATATGAAATTTATAGGTGTATCTGTTATTAGGAGACTTATTATTAACCAAGCGTAATTCCCTACCATAGACAATGCAATGAGGGATACAATAAAGCAATGATGAAATATTAAAGATGCACAAGCAAGGGGCAGATCCCTCACTGGAAAAGTTGCATAGTGCACCTTTAACTAGATGAGACAGAAGCTGTAGACAGAGTGACTGTTGTAATGCTTTCAGTTAATCTATTGCAATCAACAATGTAGTCAGTATTAGTCGCACCACACTGACAGAGCTCCTGGTTTAGCTCAAACTACACTGAACCGCACTGAACCGCAGAGTGTCAGTCTGGAATGTGCAGACAGTGACAACACCACATCTCCACACCCACAAGGCTCCCAGACACAGCTGACTGCTCACTTCAGCATCTTTAGAGCAGACTACAATCAGCACCTACAGTGTACAACCACTGCTTATAAGTGCAGAAATGATTTGTGTAAAAGAATGAATCAATACAGAGAAAATTCACCATAGAAACTCAATATTTCAACCAAATTATGCACAAAGCAAATATATAAAAGCAGACTGAAGGCCATTATAGGTAAAGCTATTAGAACACTACGTAAACACTTTCACTTATTTTTTTTCTAAATCACAAACTTCTCCTATCCTTGACTAAAATCTTTTACAAACACATCAGCATTTAACAATGATTTGGAGTCAAAAGCATAGCATTGCCATTTCAAAATATTACAGTAACTACAATAATATAGACTAGAATAAAAATATGATATAATATAAAAACAAGGACTAAACACTTGCAACAGCGCAAAATGTTATGCAACCTAAGACATTATCATAAAAAAGCCACATCCAAATACGACCAAGATCAAACCCAACTTTAAAGTCCTTGTCTTACCTGCATGGAACTAAACACATGTTCTGAAGTACAGGGAGAGGAGCCCTACACAGACACAACAATAATTCACCTGAAGGACGCTCAAACAGAAAGGAAAGTGAAGGAACAGCCCAAACACTCAAAGGGGAACTTGCAGGGAGCCAATCGGATTCAGCTTCTAGAAAACTAAGCCCCGGTCGCGTTAGGTAAGAGCCAATCACAGAAGACCTGAGAGAAGGAATGTGTATTAAGTACAGTGGTTAAGACTTAACAAATATACGAGTATGTGTTTCAAATTGGGGATGAAAATCAATCAGCACATTTCAGGTAAAGAGAAAAAATACAACATCAGCATTTTCGGCAATGCTTGAAATTAAAGTTCCTTGGTAAACTATTTATAAGGCATTGATAAGACCTAAATATTTGTTTATAATAAGGCATTATAATATTATAATAAGGCATTTACAACAGACAAAGGTTAAGAGATACCTTGACATGTTTATTAACCAACACATTTTTATTGACTTATTAACATTTATAGGATATTATAAGCCAAACTATAAATGCTAAATGCAATAGTGTAGTGCCTATACACAGTTTACTCATGAAGCGCAGTAGTAACTACCAAGTTTTCCTTAGTTCTAATTCCATTAGAAACTAAACTGAATGCAATCAAGACATTACAATTGGTTGATAATAATGAGCAAGCATTGACTTTTTCACAGTGGTAAATATATTTTTTACATGGATCCGAATGTAGGGAGAAAATCCTTTATTCAATGTAACAATTAAAGGTGTACTATGTAACTTCGTTGTGTGAGGGTCCGCTACCTGCGTGTCTCAGTGAAAATGTTATTGGTTTGCTTTTAATGTTCCACAGTATGGCAACCCCATACAGGGCTGAAGAAGCCGGTACCGACATCACTGAGTGAAAGAAGGCAAAACTGTTCCCAAATTGACCCGAGCAAACAAAAGGCGAAAATGGTGGTGCGGCCTGCATAAAGCAGCAGCCAGAACATGGAGCGCGCCAGGTGACAGGCGCTGCCTCAGGTGTAGAGGGCGAGATGACCAGCCACGCCACCAAACAACCAAAAATACAGTAAAATGTGTGGGGAAGTGTTCAGAAGGTGCGGCAGCATCTAGCAGCTATACAGTGGGACAGAAAAGTTACACTGTGTGCCTTTTTGTGCAACTAATCCTTTCTTACAGACCTCCCATGTGGCAGGAAATACCACCTTTGCAATGTCTCTGACTGATTCTGAGAAAAAAAAAATCTATCTAGTAAATAATCTGTTTTTTATTTAGTTGCTGAAGTGTTTACCCTGTAGCCACTTTCTCTATGTCATCTTAAAAGTAAACGTACAATGTTTAAGTACATATTTTCTGAAGTTGCACTAATAAAAGTTAATTAAAAGCAGAGGTAAAATTTGTAGGAATGCGGACAGATCTTGATGTCTAATGTCAAAGATGTATAATCTGTGGCTTAAGCAGCAGCACATGGTTGTTACTGTAAACACCTGCTCAGACAGTCCCCATGTGCCCCAACATGTTTGTTATGGATGAACTCAAAATACAGAAGCTACGATTAAACATATTTTTCTATTGCTTCAGACAAATCCCTGGCTCATTCACGACATAGTTTTGAATAAAATCCCAGCTGTAAAGAAAATAAGATTCTTTAAGCCTGCTTAATTTGTATTTAAATAAAGAAAGTTAAGGAGAAACTCCGAAAGGATGTGACCTGAAGCCACAAAAGGAAAAAGGTATGAAACTGAACAGTGCGACGTAACAATGGTGGATTCCTGTTAAATGTAATGAACTTAATATTTATTTAAACAAAACGGTGACACAGTTGAATGATCTCTAATTATGGACCTTTTCTTTTCTGAAACATTATGGGATAAGGGTTTAATAACTCATCAGTCTCAATCAGCCTGCTGTCTCTGTTCAATTGCATTAAAGGTGCACTATGTATTTTTTCTGGTGTAAATACGGTGTTTTTATTGACGAAAAATTATACCTTGAAAAACATGCACTCCCACTATCAGTGTGCTCACCTCTCCATAGATCTGACTTGTGACTTGGCCAGGTGCCTTCCCTTGCTTGACTCAACGGAGAGAGATACGTTTAATGTCATATTGTGAAGCATTCGGGGCAAAGCAATCCATGAGTTTCAGAATGGTGAAAAATTAGGACCACTGCCATAACAATGAACAATTAAAACAAAATATTATATATGTATATATAATATTATATATTATAATGGGTAAGAGTCCTTAAATTGTAAAAACTGTAAACAGAAAGCTGACACCCATGAATAACATCTCCACGGAGACAAGCAAGAGGTGCCCCCTCCATCAGAAAATGTAATTAGCGCAACTGTAAGTAAACAATTTATTTGCTCACGTGTTAATTAAATATTGGTGTCTGTGGTAAGTTGCATTGACCAGATCATCTACTTTACTTACAGTTGCTTCTCACAGTAAAAATGAAACGTTAATGAGATGAAACTTTCTTTAATGGTGATTCTTTTGAGCAGAACTCACCTGTAGCACCAGGGACTCCTTGTCTCCCTCTAGGCGCAGTAGTCGGTCTTGGTAAGTTTCATTGTTGGACGGAGCGCAGATGTTCACCTGGACACAAAGGTAGGAAGTTAATTAGGTGTTTATCATTTACATGTGATATCAGACACATGCACAGAATCTTCTATCTAAAAACATAGTTGAAGAGAAGCAGTTTATATAGTTGAGTTTACAAAAAATGGACTCATCCATTATGAGACAGATCCCACATTTATTTCAAACCCGTTTGTTTCACATTTGTCTGATAAATAAAGCTTCATGAAAATGTTTTAAACGTTTTAAACATAGAACACATTTCTATTGGATTGACAAAATATTGTCTGACTATCGAGATACTGAAAAAAGTGTCACTCCTACTGTTGAGACGGGCAACAATGTTTAACACAATTGATAGTTAATTTCTGGTTGTTACAAAGTAAAATAACAAAATCGTCAAAACTCATTACTTTGTGATCACAAATCTTCCAGTCTTTTTATCGTTCCTGTAGGCTCTGGCAACAACACAAAGAAAAGCAAATAAAGCAGCCTACAAGATAAGACTTCCTCCTAATTCTGGCTTCTTGGAGAAAATCACATTTAGGAAACTCTGGGAGAGGTCTGGACGCAGATGAATCACAGAGTTAAATAAAATTAGTTCAAACTATAAATGTAGTGGAAGATTGTGCAGCACAGACCCACTGCTGTTCAGATGTGCATTCTTCACTGAGCACATGATGAAGACCAAATCATCTGACTCTGCTGTCTGCTCACGCACATCTCTCCCAGGCACAATCTCCTCCAAAACCACAACCTAATATAACATCTAATTTGTATTGGCCATTTCAGTTATAAATACGGTCCATGACATGCTGTATTTGTAGCATAAATTGACCGATACATTAATTAATCACTTCTAAGGAAAAATAGTATGCATTTTTTGTATTCTTATTAGCCTTTAAATATACGCTTGAATATCTTTAATTTTAAAGCTTATTATGAAATAATTCAATTTGTTGTCTGCAGTCTGGAAAGACACTTACTTACATCTAGCCAGTAGAGGGCACCAAGCGCTTAGCTATATTATTATTATAATATCATTATATTATATAAGGACTTAAAACAGCAAAAGATTCTTGGATAAGTGATGTAGATGATTTGAAAATATGTCCCAGAAGTTCAGCAGAAGGTGTGTTTGACGGAGGGGGGAGGATTTTTTTAATGAACATTCCTCAAAACAGCATGAGTGCAACTGAATGCTACTTCAGGTATGTTTTTGATGACAGAACATTGTTAGAACAGTGTTAAAAGCTCAAAAAAGTCACTGGAGCAGAATTTACATGACTAAGGCAGAACTTGAATTTAGTGAAGGCCCAGACAAAATGGTGGTCCTAAAACAATGAGGAGCTTGATTTTTCTGGTTGTTTCTATCACATGCTTCACCATGTGTCATGCTCTTCTCGGGAACTATCCAACCCATGATATGAGCATGATCCATAAAATGTGCTATACATATCTGAAAATGCAACAAAAGTGCCAGTCTTGTGTGATACTAGCAGCTACATTTAGTCTGTCCAAGAATAGGCCTGTCACAATAATTACTATATTGACTTGTTCAATATACTGTATAACAGATTTTTGGGGCTAAATATTTATCACATGTGCCTTTTCTATGCACTATTAGGGAGCTTTTTCTTTCTTATTTTGTCTTACATGAACATTTGAGCTTTTGAGGGTTGGAAAATGTACATATATGACTCATTAATGATTCTAACTTAACTACTTTGATGTTTCATTCTGTTATCTTATATCGCAGCACATTATTTTAAGAATGTGTTATACCCCGAATTTCCTGTGTCACTGTTATTGTGTAAGTGACATGATGACTAAAATAGCCTACTACTTGACATTATGACACAGAAATTGATGGTTCATACATCTGATAACAACAATTCCTTCTTTTTTCAACCATCTAACTAAACTGTTGCCATGCACAAATCGATCATTCTATTATTTACTACAACTCTACTGAACATATGCCCTCAACCACCTAAAGTGTAAAAGTAGAGGAGACATTCACAGTTGACCCTTGCACTGAACACGGCTGATTAAATCCTCTTGTATCACGCTGCATTGTCAGACTCCATCAGATGATCTCCTAATGTGATACTAACAACATTTGCCTGCACACACTCCGTAAAACAACAACAACACTACTCACAAATATGGATGCTTCGGGCACTTATTCAGAAGAAGAGGGAAATTACATAAGTGCATTTTCTACAGCAGGAAATAAGACAATAACCAACAGACAATGAAGAAGATGCAACAGATTTAAAGTTCTTCAAAACAAAGTCATCAGTAAACACAGTAAACTTTCGCTCGTTCTACAATAAGTTAGAAATGTTCACGGTGAAATTTGTCTTATTAAAAGGTAATCTACAGTGCATCAAACAAAGAAGATGAGCATTTTCTGTGTTATGTAATGGTTTACAAAGATGTTATTTCCTAAGTTGCTTCATAAATATGGAATAAATTAAAAAGTGCCCAGAATATCTGATAAGATCATTTGGTTTGGTCAAAAATCAAAACCCTGTTGCAATCTCTATGTTAAGTAGAAGTAAAAGTTAAGTAAACTATAAAATTAGTCGACATTGACGTTGAATGCAAAGACATTTCTGCGCGAGTTTCAAATATTTTAAATCTTGTCAAGACTTGTACAAAGTAATAGACACATAAGGGAAATATAGAGGTAAACAAATAGCCGTCAAATAAGGACACCAAAAATCTAATAAAAATACAGTCAAACTAACAAACTTACTTCTGTTGTTTTTATACTCATTACTTAGCATTTCCAGGACTATTCAATCTCTTCACATAGCATCGCCAAAACCCGTTCCACATCTCTGCATTCCAAGAAAGTTTAATTCATTTTCCTGGCACTACTGTGACTGTTTAACAACATTCCAAGATCTCCCTGGTTCCTGCACCTCAAACCTTTCAGCATCGCTCTTGATTCTGGAGTAATTCTAACCTTTTTGAGCCAGGAGAAGTGCCTGTAGAAGTCAATGGGATTGTCCATGCTCTCTGCAGCCCATCGCGGACCGGGCCACAAGTGTTCAGCTGTCACCAAAGTCTGTCTGTCTGTCTGAGTGCGATGGTCACAGTTGTGGAGGAGGACTTAACACCCTCTCGCCTCCCTCCTTTCCTTCTTCTTTCTGTTTTTTGCGCTTTGTGCTCTTTACTAGCGCATTCCTATTCAGTCCATACGTGTTGCCTCAGAGTTGCCGCTGGTGTAGCTGATTGTGTCGAGTGTATTCTTGTGTCTTGAGTTTTTTTTTTCTTTTTCCATGACTTTTTTCCCCTCCTCGGTCACTCCCCCTCTGTTCTGGCTCTGACAGACAAATGGGACGGTCCCAAAGTGGAGGGAGTGGGTGGGGAGGGTCTGTCATATGTCTGTGGCTCACTCTGTCTCTCACAAAACTGATGACAAGCTATATTGTTCAGCATGTTGGCAAAATAACTATATGATAACTTAACAGTCATAGTATTGACAATATGGTATACAGCTCTGTCTCAAATTTCAGACAGTGGTCAACTTATGTCAAGCAATCTAGGCACAAAACAGAGAGAAGCGTATTGAAAAAGGAACGGTAAGGACCCCATAAAGCTTCAATCTATTTTCAGTGATAGCAGATTATGTTCAAAAGTCACATTTGGAAAACCAAGTCATCACAATCTCTATAGCAACTGTCACATGTCACTGTCATAAGCTTTAACATACAGACATATCTCATCAAACACATTGCTGTGATAGAAATAATTTGCTGTATTAAACTGTGTGTATGCGTGGTGTTTAATTATTCATAATATGAGAATAGATCCTGGTCTCCTAGCACTGTTTAACCAGTCAGGAATGAGCACTAAAACATTGACTTTGGACAGCCAGGTCCAGTTAATAATGCATTGATTAATAAGTAGGGATGTCACGGTATCAAATTTTACTGTTATGATTAATGTGAGAAAAATCAACACAATTTAACAATTATTCACAATGACCATGACCAAACAACAGCAAAATCTTTCATTTTCTTTAATTTCGACTGTCTAACACATTACTACTACTCAAGTTTGTGGCCACCTTTACAAAATAAAACATTCTGAATGACAAAATAAAGTTAATGTGACAAAAGTTGTTTACATTTATTTTTTGAAACATAGACTGAATTAAAAGGACTTTTTGTTTCAAAAATGGTCACAATTATTATTTTTTGTTCTTACGATTATATTGTGACTTAAATAATCACAATTATCTATTAACCTAATAATCTTCACGAGCCACAGGTGCATTGACACATGTTCTATAGGACTGCCTTCTAATTCTGTATGAAGGAAAGTGTTGGCCGTCACCCTGTGACTTAACCTAAGTCACCAGTGCTGATGGGCGGGGACCTGTGTTCAGAGTGATGGACTAAAGACCTGGACTGGTGTCATGGGCATAGCTTATTTGAAAATGGAACAGAATACTTCCATACTGAAAATGTAGACAACGCTGAGAAGTCATTGTGTAAATGTAAATGATTAAAAATAACAAATAAAGACTAAAAATGATTTAACAATGGGACAGTTTTTATTTCTATTAGTCTTGAACTGTTTAAATGTGTTCATTCCTTTAATGTTATGCCTTTTTATTTTTGTTATTTTTTCTTTTGTTCTGTTTGTTGTTAGAAGCAAACCAGCTAACAATCAATTAAATAGATATAAATGATTAAGTATAATTTCATATTGGACTTGGATGTGGACTTCGGTAGGGAAGATTATGAGCTGTTTGTGGGTCAGTGTAATGAACGGCGTCCCAGGACATCAGCACTTCCTGTCTGTAATGCCCCAGTGCTTCCTGTGTTTACATGGTCCTATCTGCTACTCAGACAGAGCCCACAGGGAGCAGAGTAATTGTAAAGCAGGAGCATCTTTGATGCTGTGGCTGGGTCAAGCAGATGAGCACGAGCGAGGAAACCTTCTGTAAATCCAACACACTACTGTTTTCATAGATATAAACACAATGAGTTGTTTGGTGAAGATGATCACAGCTCCCAGCTCCAGTTAATGTTTTGTCATAATGAGAATAGCCAAAAACTTTATTCATTGATCAAAGCAGGTTCAGGCTGAACTTGAACAGGCTTGGGTTTTTGGCAATTTAAAAAAAGAGACATTTTGGCACTATACATATACATATAATAAAATGTAATGAGGTGAGCTTTGTTATCCGGTGGTGTAAGACTCCTAGTCTGCTCTCCTCTCCAGTCTGATCTGGTTGCATTCATGCTGTGGATCTATAACAAATGCAGACAATGAAATAACTATAATTCAATTTTTTTCCCATCAACTTAAATGGCTGAATACACAATAATTCACTGGTACAAATATGTTGAGCTGAGAAAAAAAACCTACACATTTGCAAAATTTAGTTTACTTAACAATTCACCAGTCACATGCATGCTGGGTTAATGAATACACTTTCTGCACCACACTGCCATCTGGTGTCAACAAGCCAAATGCATTATCACAGTAGTAACCACAAATGTTTCAGTCAATATAAATTACTTCCATCTGTATACCCCTCCTTTTCCTTTTGTTCTGCATTAATAACATGCTGGGATTTATTTACATTTTTAATCAACTAGAAAACAACTGATTAATGTTTCTTTGTTTTCTTTTATGAAAGAAGTGAATGTATCCTAGCTGTACAAAAGTCTCCACTCTCACAAATCTACTGCACAGAACCACAACCAACACACACAATTAGAGCAGCTTGAGGCCAATGGACTATGAAACAAGAGCTCAATAGAAAAAAGGAGGGAAAAGAGAAGTGGCGCTAATAAATAAAGTCAGACACAAAAAGTCTGTGCAACATGTGCGACATCTGCTACTGAAACAACCCATGCGCACAGCTGTTCAACTGGATCACTGACTTTCACTTTTAAACTTTTAAATGTTCAACCATGAGCAATAAACAACCAATACATTCTGTAAAAGTAGTAAGTCTTACCCAAAGTCCAGAGTCTGTAGGTCCACTGCCAAGGTGACCACACACTACACAGAACAGCTCATTTACAAACAAACTCAGAAAATAGGGAAGGGGGAAAACCTGGATTTGGGTCCAAGAGGGGAGTGGAGTGACAGGATGACGAAAACAAGAGGGCTGGGATGATAAAATAAAGCAAACCAGCAGACAGATAAGAGGGATACGAGAGATCATATCTTTGAATCTCTCAGTACATTTAAAACAATATAGTTTTTTTTCTCTCTGCCACAAACCCCCCCCCAAAAGAAATCACAGTTACTGGTTCATATGGCTGTTTAAATTGTTAGGCAGAACAAATATTCACAAAAACCTTTACCCAAATGAAGCTAAACATGCACAGTAGGCTGATTCTGGCTTGGCTTTCTGTGACATTTAGCTTTGTTTCAGTGTTTCTGTTTTCGCTAAATTCATGCACGTAGCACATCTATGTTGTAAAGAAACAAGCTGGGGCCATGTTTAAATTAAAATTCCTCCCGTTGAAGAACAGGATAACTTGGTATGGACTTGTTAATACAGTACTTCAACTGATGGCCAGTTTATTATGATGCATACAGACTCAATAGCACAGTCAGCACCGTTAACAAAACTGCTATCTAGGCACATCACCAGTTTCACTTCAGACATTTGAGCAAATGGAGTCACTGTGTGCTAATTTGAGCCTCAGAGGCAGAGGTGTAAAAACATAGTTGTGCTGAAAGAGGCCTTTGAGCTCAACAGCTGGAGCCTTCTCTTCATGTTGTGAGTCCAACTTCATTTTACACAAGATGTCCGCTTTGATAAATGCACTTATGTAACTCCAGCAGGCAATCTTCATGCCCTGAGCAACAAGGCGGTATTTCAGAGCTGACGCATTAACATCAGGAGACAGCCAGTCGATTTTACAGTTGTCAAAGGATGCACTCAACCACTACACGAAACTCACAATTTTAATGTTTGCTATTCAAGGAGTGGTGGAAATTGATTATTATGGACTAAGTGATAAACTGATTATGACACGTCACAAGGTAAGTTTCTTTATATAGTCATTCATCTTTATAAGATTAAAATATTAACAATGAGTCAAATGTATTTACTCATGATTACATATCCACAAACACAAGTTGCTCGCAAGTTCATGTACTTGACAAAAGGGTCGTTGGTGCAATGAAAAAAAGATTCACACTTTTGCTTCTGGTTGCCCCCACGAACCTAAAACATGCACAATCAGCTAATTCTCTAGCCTTGTGCTCCTGACCATGATCCTGGCTCAGCAGACAAGCTCAGTTCAAGATCAATAGACTACAGCTCACAGCCACTATGTTTACATGCACGTTTTACCAGGAAAACCAGGTAAGAGTCTTCAAAATGCATGTAAACCCAGGAAGAACCATTGAGGTATCTAGATTTGAATCTCAAATGTCCCAATAACAAATCTGGAGAAGTCCATGTGTTCGTATTCCTGCTGCATGTGACTTCGTAGTCCGATAAAGACTGTAGCAGACTAGGAGACAACTGCACGAGGTAAGAATAAGTCAGGAAAAAATTAGTTTTTGTTTGTTCTTGTTTGTTTTGACCCACTACTTAAAAAATGAAAACAAAAAACTGAGCTTCAATGTGTTTACTTGCGTTGCGAAGAGCAAATAACTTGTGAGTAATGGAGAAAATCAAATGCTCTGTGTAATTGAGATGTCGCTTATCTGTGTGGTTATTTGTGTGATAGCCATTTTTATTAGCAATTATACAGTAGCTATAAAGTTTTGGTGCTAATGCTAAGACGTCCCTAAACGTCTGTCAGTCCCACGACTTTGCACCTATTCGGTTCTTTTAACTGCATGTAGACTGGGACAAAAGTGGTCTGACAGGTTCGGGGGCAAAGACAAATTGAGTTTGGTTGCGTAGTCCACCCAGAGTTCTGCATATAAACACAGTGATTGTTGAACTACAACGAGAAGCTCTTTGGGTTATAGTAAATTTTTACAATTCCTCAAACAAATCTAATCTTTGCATGTTAGCTAAGCAATAAATTACTTGAGAAAACTTGATAAATCCACTAATTATTGTCCCAGCAGCCTTAGCAGTACTCACATCTCCATTGGTGAGCCACTGTAGCAGGGTGTGTGCGGTCTGTGTGGGAAGCTGTCCTCTCAGACCGTCCCACTCTTCTGGAGTGGACTGGATCTCCAAAGCTTCTTTCAGGTCCTCAGCCAGTCTCAGCACCCGCAGAGGACCAGAGCCGCCCGAGGAGGTCAGCTCAAAAAGGCTGCCCGAGGACGCCACTGTAACCGACTTTGAGCCTGCGAGAGAAACCACGGTCCAGTTATTTCAGTCAGTAATGAGAACTGATATATGAACACAGCACTTGAAGCAAGACAGAATGGTTGTGTGTGAGCTGGACCTCTTCCCACACATCTGCACGCACTCAAATGACAGCAGCTCAGTTCATGCACACAGCTGTATCCCTAATGCTGAGGCCAATGTCAAATTTAGCTTTATTATGCTAATTGTTAATCAAAATTCAAATTATGCTTAAAGCCAGAAGCCAAGTTCACTTACTGGGCTACAAGCGTTTAATTAGAACAAAATAAAGACAATTTCAAAAGCTTTCTGGAAATTTGAACGTGGCGACTTAAACTATTCCTGCCACACAGACGCTCCATGATAGTGACTGGCTTAAGTGCTCTCGTTTATCCCCTGCAGATGTTTGGATAACACATTGTACACTCTAAATAATGTGATACGAGAGCAGCCCCAATTTCCTTATCACTGATTGGTTGATGTTATCACAAATGGGACGTTAATGTCTTTCTATTTGTGGCCATTGAGAACTGCTTGGTGTGGAGGCAGTAGCAGAAACAAATCCAATAATGCGTTTACTTTCATGTGTGATTATAATATAAATACAAGGATGGGAATATATTGTGCTAATAAAGGTATCAGATACTGTACATTGGAGATGGTTTCCTATATCAGTTTCAGTAAAGTCCCGGATATGTTGGGTCGACATTTTTTGAAAAGGTTACTTTTTGAACTTCACTATGACTTTACTTTAATTTGTGGGCTGTAGGCAAATATCGGTTATCAGCCATGACAGCAAGATGAAATATTGGCATCTGCTGAAAAGAAAAAAACATCCATATTGGCCACCCTTACTATACACAAATTACAAGGCCTGTCCAACGTTTTATCAAACAATGTCAATCCATCCATTTTCGTCTGCTTTATGCGGGGCCGGGTCACGTAGGCAATAGTCTGAGCAGGGAGGCCCAAACTTCCCTTTCTACGCACACCACCTCCAGCTCCTCCGGGGGGATCCCAAGGCATTCCCAGGCCAGCCAAGAGACATAGACCCTCCAGCGTGTCCTGGGTCTTCCCCAGGGCCGCCTCCCGGTGGGACATGCCTGGAAAAACCTCCCCAGGGAGGCCTCCAGGAGGCATCCGGAACAGCCCGAGCCACCTCAGCGGACTCCTCTCGACGTGGTGGAGCAGGGGCTCTACTCCGAGCTCCTCCCGTGTGACTGAGCTCCTCACCCTATCTCTAAGGAAGCGCCCAGCGACCCAGCAGAGGAAACTCATTTCGACCGCTTGTATCCGTGATCTTGTCCTTTTGGTCATTACCCAAAGCTCATGACCATAGGTGAGGGTAGGAACGGTAAATCGAGAGCTTCGCCTTTCAACTCAGCTCTCTTTACTACAATGTATCAAACAATAAAACAATGTAACTGTGACAAAAACAGTCAAAAGCATTTATTATACTTTGTGATATTTTGGTCTGTATTTGATTTGCAGGTTTATTTGTTGTTGTTTTTTTTAATTACCTGCAATGATGTCGTCCATTTGCTCCAGAGCAGCCTCCAACATGTGACTGGCCTCCATCTCCATGGCAACAGAGGGCAGCATCAGATTGTTCAAGTCAGCTGAAAGTAAGAGCAAAAAATTATCAATGAATCAATTTCGATAAATAATAATTATTATTATTATTATTAAAAAATACAAATTACATCAGACAACATGCCCTATTACTACAGAGTATCTGTGTAAAGCTTCTCATGGTATTGCTGTCCACACATCCCCAGTGGTACCCTTGGCCCTGATCCTGTCCCCATCATCAGCCCTCTGTGAACCTGTCACAGTCGCTTAGAGATGAGTGGACATCAACATGAGCACATCAGGAAGAAGGACACTCGTGTATTCGTCCAACACCATGAGCCACACTCGCATACACTGATTATGGAACCATCATGTGCCTATAAGATGCAATGCAGTCACATGTTTTCGTATGTTTACATTTTAAAACTACAAGTGAGAAATGACCATACAACTTTTAGAAAATATAATATTACTATCTTAGTGGAAAAAGGCAAAGCTTTACAACCATAAACTACTTTATTTTAAAAATGCTACTTTGAAATAGCCTACTCATTCCAATTATATAATGTACTTGGTTTGTACTAACTGTAAATTGTCTATTTTATTGTACAATCAAGTAGAAGATTCTCTGTTAATAATTGCGAGGCAGAGGTGACGTACGCTTTCCGGGACAAGCACAGCTCTGTGTGTGAGAAGGACATCATGGATTTAAAGCACTTTCAGTGGACTATTGTTTGGGAACATGCATGAAGGTGATTGGTCTAACAGTGAGCTCTGTGTGCCTTTAGACATTTAGCGATGACCTAGTGTTGGACAGTAAGTCTTCGCCAGTGTAAAAGTATATGGGCTGCTGTCGTGCCAGTTTATCACTGGTACTATGTTTGAGCAAAAGAGTTTCTGATTGTGAAGTAGTGGGTTACCTTTTTGTCCCAAAGTAAAGAAAATACTGGGGGTAAATGTATGTGTTAAATAGCACCCCCTAGTGTTATAATCTGCAATTAATTTTTTGGTTTGGCTAAATCAATATTGTGGTTTTAAGAGGTAACTTTTGTAATAACCTTGACATAAGTAATGAAGTGAATTAGACTGGATGTCACATTACATGTTTGTTGCTGTTCATTTATGTGTATGATAAACAGAGTGAGAATGAAGCCAAAGACTCATGACAAATAGCACCGTCCTGTCAGCACTCAAGCACTCTCACTATGGAGGACAAACCAGTTTTTCCTTTCTGCTTTAAGGTGTGTCTGATCCTATATTGACCAAGTCTTCAAGGAGACACTAAAGTTAGCCACACAATAGACAACTCATAAAAAGCATATAATAAATAGTCCATCTACATATAAGTTTTCATAATGCTAACTCTTAAACACAAGAAACAGCACTTATAGAAACAAATATTGTTAACAATAACAAAAGTACAGTACACTAAATGGAGTTGAACTGGCCATTGAACTCCTGCTGAGTGGGCTAAGCTGCAATGTAAAAATACATTCTTTAAGCCTTGAGAAGTAAACCATGCAATAAAGAGATAGTCCTTATCTGCAAAGGACTTTAGTTTATAAAAATACAAAATAAAAAAAAACGTGTGTTTCATCTTCCAGTATTTTCAAATTGGTTCTTTGCAGAAGAATGGCCAGTTGCAGGGCAGCACTTGACCGCAGCAGTTTGTAGGTGGTACATGGTAAAAAAGTCACACAAAAAAATAAAAATAAAATAAAAGAATAAAATTAAAACCAATCTGATAGACTGCCAGAATGGATAAGGTTAGTGATGTAGCATTACTTCACCTACAATATTCATTATACTCTTCACTCACTATTTAGTGATAAAGTGAGTACCCTGAAAACTAAAGAGTTGCTTAGAAAGATCCATGAAGCGAGAAACGCAGCGTGCCCCTAACACCTTTGCTTTTATTAGAGTGACTCCACGCAGCGGCTCTGCTTCGTCAGGCAGCCTCTGTGAATCCTGCTTTCTCTGCACTGGGATTATTTCTCCTCAGGCTTAAACCACTGCAGCACAAGCAGCACCAGTCTATTCTCAAAACAGTGTGTGAGGGTGGATTTCCTCTTGTGCTGGAAAAGCTCATTTAGGCTCAATGTTGGATACATATTAAGCCTTTTCACATTACTCAACATTTATCTTTAGCAGCTGAAAAGCAGAACTGAAAAAATAACTTCATGCAAATAGAGGTGTAACTTTCAGATAGTTTTATAATAACATATAGCATACAAGATTAAAGTGGCATCCTATTCAATTAAAAAAAAAAAAAAACTGTAAAAGATTCCAGGATTTTCTTGCAGTTTGGCAAGGTTTGATTTCTGGACAGCACATGGACGCTTTCTGTGTGAAGCGTGCATATTCTCTTTGTGCCTAGCATGTTCAATAGGGACTCTCTGTGAGATTAGTGTGACTTTTGTTAAATGACAAATAGAGGTATAAAACATTTCACATTAATCTGATAATTCAACCTCAAATTACACATTTAAAGACATGTTTTAAAGACAACGCATTTCTGTTGCATTGGCATAATATTATTTTTGTTGATGTCGCCTAGCCCTAGGTCTGATCACTGCCTGTTCCCGGAGAACTGCAGAAAATCTGGTCTCATCTGCTCCACACGTTATGGGCCGGTTAGTGCCGCTGGCCTGGACACACTTCCTCTCAGTGTGACCTGCTCACATCTGAACCAGGCTTGGTCCAGTCACATTTCAGCATTTTCACTTGTATCTAGTTCATCCACAGTCGGCCTAATGAAGCATAGAAACACAACACATGACTTCAATTCCCACAGGGAGAACAACATCAATGTCATTCAGATATTACGGGAAACTGTATAAACTAAACAACAGAAACAGACTGGTGCAAAATTCCAAAGAAAGTTTACGTAAAAATACAAATTAAGCCTTAATGAATGATGAGGTCTCATCCCTGTTTTACTGCTGCTGCTGGGATAATTGTTGACTATGCTAATTTGCACACACAAAAATCTACTGCTCGTAAATAGGGCAGAAGCTGATAAATCTGTACAATCAATTTAGTAATCGAATATAATCAAGAAGTCCTCAATCACTTCAGCTTCATCTGGACATTTTTTTGTAAAAATATCAATCTAATGTCTAATTGATTACTAAAATCATCATTTGTTGCAACATGGTTGCATGGTAAGTACAATATTGGAGTTGTGTTGTAAGGCATTTTCATATTCCCTTTAGCCAACAAAAACCACATGTATTGTTGAGAGAGCAGGTCTTGTGTTAGTTTGAATAGTGATAAATGCAACAGTTGTGTAGCCCGCAGGAACAGAAGAGCAGCTAACAGGAAGCTGGCACAGATCCAGTACTACCACATTCCCATCAGTCACTGTGCCTCTGTTAACACTACATCTGAACTATGGAGGTGAATGCTCTGTGTGCTCCGGAACGATACTGCCTTTGACTAATCAACTAATGTACAACTTGTATTATTGTATTAAAGTGCATAAATAATGATAGTTGTACTGATAAGTATTAAACATTAAAACTGTTATGGTCAAGTCAATAGGAAAGAAAACTTTGGTTTCACATTGCATTTTTGTTCTGGACAAACACTATAAGCATTAAACAAACATCACATACTCAAGGTCAGACTTGTGCAAATGTCACTGACTGTGGTCTGACGGACTACAGTTATAAGAACTACTGAAATTCATATTGTATTAGCAGTTGCCAATTTTTTTTATTTAGTGAAGCACAAACTGCTTTCAATGTAATTCAGTGATTAAATTGTTATTACATTCAATGTAAAACTAAGAGCTAACAAAGAGTTACAATGAATCATTACCTGTAACATTTTGAAATAAGGTTTCATTATGCCTCTGATAAAAGACAGCTGACATTTTCTCCAGTCTAATTAAGAGTGAAAGAATCCTACCTGAATGGCATGAAGAGCAGAGCATGTTGTAAATAGTGAGCGGTCTTTGTCTGAACCAGAAACCCCAGCATGTGTTGGCTTTATTGTTGAGGATTAACCATTAACACAGGTAGAGTGTGTGTTCCTTCTGATTGGGCTGATCCTGTTTTGGATGAATGTGTTGCTCTCAGACCCCACTCTGTCCCAGCCTGAGCTGTCACACCAGGTGAACGCACCCAGAGGAGCCCAGCCAACAAGAAACACTGCATTCTCCACCAATTTACATCAATGCCACACTACAGCAGCAGAGGAGCAGTGGCATTTGGGAAGCTCTGCCCTTTAGCTCAGCCTCAAAAAACCAGCTCATTCAAACTGAGGAAGACTGTGAGGAAACATGGCAGAGGATGCAGTTGACTGGAGAATATTGAATGGTGGGTTGAAAGGAGTTCAGTGAAAAGCCTTTATCAATAAACCAGCCGAGCGGACTTGACTACAAGTAGTTATTTGTTCCATTGCACAAAATGAGCAATCTTCATACCTCCTATATAAAGCACAATTAATACATGTGTCCTGTCCTGCTTAGGTGTCAATGATGATCTTTAACATTCTATCTTTTTGCATTAAGGACATTTGAACGAAGGAAGACAGTGACAGTATAGCTTCAACTTTGGACCTGAGGACGTACGGACTCACTACAGCAATTATCAAATCGCAAAGGCTGCAATTATCTAGTAAATAGAAAATCCTACTACTGTTGGTTAATTTCTGTCATGCTCAGTGTGAGTGACAGATGAATTTAACCAATTACAGTGAAGTATGACGCAGACAGAAGATGATAATATCTTAAGGCAATACAAAGACCTAAATATTCCTGAAGGCCAGATTATTCGGAGGTTCTTAGGTCCACAACGCGACACCAGTTTTAACATAGTTTGGGTTCACACAAAATATTCCCCAAACTTCTGTTCCAATAATGATAATAGTTATAACTGCAAAATTAGATTGTTGTAGTAGAGAATAAAACAGGACCAAACCAGGTCTAAAGCAGTAAACAAGAGAAAAAAGATCGTTTGGAGGGCCTGATTTGGCCCGCGGGCCTTGAGTTGAATAGGCCTGACATAAAGTATTGTACAAGTGAATCAGCATCATAATGAGACTGAGACATGGGTTTGAAGAAGTTTGTGATTTGAGGTATTTGTCATATCTCTCACTTCTGTGTTCCTTCTGTTTAGGCCAGCCCCCTGACTGACCAATTCAACAAGATGTAAGAAACTAAAATAAAACAACAATAACTAAACATCACTCAAATGAGTCAAAGGAGAGTCCAAAATTAGGCTAATTGTGCATTAACAAAAATCCACACCCAGCAATTCCATTAAGTCCTTCTTTGGAAGCTTTTAGACCACAGAAGCTGCTATCTGCTAATGGCTAATGCTTTTGTAATTTCACCACAAATAAGCTAGTGCAACATTGCTTCGTTGTTTGTAAAATCGTTGGTTCAAAGAAAGTCGGTACGAGTTTGTAGCAAAGGATATTGTAGTTGGCAGTGTAATAATACAATCGTTCCCATATGTTAGTAATTAGTGCAAGCATGAAAATCTGCTCAAGCAGGGGCTCAGTGAATAATGGCCTCAAAACATAATGAAAACAACAAAACATTGAAGTGTGCAATAAAACGAGCCATAAAAAGCCTTTCCTCGTATTTTCCACTACCTGCTTCAAAATAATGGAAGACTCATAAAGCCTTGAAGAATTTAAGTTAACATTAATTGAATGGGCTTTCATATTCACTGATCATATGGGGTAAACAAAGAAGTGTACGATTATATTGTCCATGATTTGTCATGATTACCACGAATAGTCTGGACATTATATGAGCATGTTACTGACAATGGTTTGTATTGTGATATTGAAAAAGATTTCCCGCTCACCGCCTTACTTGCAAAATATGTGAGTTTATTCGAGCAACGTTTCGGCACTAGGCCTTCATCAGGCTAATGCTGATTATTGATATTTTTAATATCACAATACAAGAAAAACAAGGTCCGCACATCAATGTCTTCAAGCGGGTGCGTAGGAAGACAGGGAGCAACCCAAAAATTGAAAAAGATTTCCCGCACACCGCCTTACTTGCAAAATATGTGAGTTTATTCGAGCAACGTTTCGGCACTAGGCCTTCATCAGCATTAGCCTTGATGACATTGATGTGCGGACCTTGTTTTTCTTGTATTGTGATATTAAAAATTTAGAAATAAGCATATAGGCATATTAACTGGATGAATTATGCAACTCTATATTCAACAGATTAGTCTTTTTTTTTTTTCGTTCTCAGAAGATTATATCACCTCTGTTTGTGGAAGTCACTGTGGATCTGTCTGGTTGGTTTCTAAAGTCCTGACACAGCCTTGGGCTCAGAGACCAGTGTCAGCAGCAAAAACAACATGTCAACACCAGTTAATACTCTCACATTAAACAAATCAACAGGTCATGTGACAACAGCAATCCACCAATCAGCATCAAGCAAAGGCCAGGACGAGCTGGTGAGCGCCACACTGGGCAATCACGTGGACAGTAAGGACGACAGACACAGGGAAAGCATTATGGGCATTGTACATTTATTGAGGGCATTGGACAAAACAGTCAGCGAGTTTTATAAGATTCAAATGAGCAACAGAATGGATCCCCAGACCAACCGTCCCACCATGTTCCGATGACTTACCCAGCTCTGCAATGCTGGTCAGACTAGTTTCCACATCACAAGATCATGAAAATGAAACTGTGCGAGTCAGCTCCCTGCACAAATGCAATGCAAATGCAATAAATATAGCATCCATCAATGCACCTGAATATTTTAACCAACGACTGAAAAGGTGGGATACATGGATCATATCGCACTGGTTATTTGGGAGATTTAAGGAGGGTAATAGTATCGAAATACTTACTGTTACAGGTACAGTACGTTTAAGCCCATTCCTGGTGGTTTATTTTGCCATTATCTGAATTTTGGCATCAGGATAAACAATATTTGTAATATAGAAATATAATACAATTCAATCATATCAAGATGTAAAACAAAATAGTTGATGAGAGTAAATTTATACATTTTTAAAGTGAAAACAGTTGATGTTATTGATATATGGTTAAATAACCCACAAAACCTATTATTAAATAAGATGTAAAATGTATCTAACAAATACATCTTACTGTGGGGTCCTGGAAAGGTTTTAGAACCTAAAACCTAAAGCAGTTACTTAAGGTAGACCCATCCATCTACTTGTCTCCATGGAGATGTTATTGCACTGTTCCGCATTATAGCATTACAGGTGTTTCGATTTCTCAAAAAAAAGCACAAATACCTCAAATGTATTCTTACTGTTGTAGAATAAATTGAAGTAGCCCAAGAGTTGTATAAAGAGGCATGAAACTAGAAGTCTCAACACAGAAGAAGTTGATTTAGTTTACCACGAGTACAGGGCCCTTTGATGCCGTGGACCAGATAAAGGACTTAGCTGGCAGTGTCCTTGGCCCAACAGTGCAGTGTCTATTACATACTATAGGAGGGTCACCACCGCCCTGGCATTACCAGCTTGTCTCCATAAAGATATATACTATGGAACGCCTCAAACAAAGCAACAGCATCTCATGAATACAAGCAGGTGCCTACACCAAGCTACATAGTGCACCTTTAATTTATCAATTCGATGTTACTCACCAAAATATTGTATGTTTATGAGGAGCATAGGTGAAATGGCTAACACTTGATGCTAACAGTGTTTCACCTGTTGCAGCAACTCAAAAACAGACATCCTCCAGTATCGCAGTGGATTAGCAGTGAACTGTTCCCGCTCCTTGTTCATGTTCATTCATAAGTCTTAAGAGGCTGACATGGCCAAATGCTTTGAAACAACATGATCATGACTTGACTTGTAGATGAGATGGAACCGCTGCCAACCACAAACCGGACAAAAGTGTAGTCCTGCACTTCACAGGGCACAATGGACTAGTGTTACCGAGAGCCCCAGTCACAACCGGCTAATGAACTGCGAGGAGAAGAGCCGCCATATCAATTTACAGTCTTCTGTTACAGCAGCATATGGATAGGATAAGTCACTTTTTCAACTGTCATGTAAATTGTACTCAGCAAACAGCAACATTTTTCAAAAGCGCCAATAGCAATACAAACAAGTATGTAGGTACAATTAGTTAATGAGACGCTTGTAGGCAAAGCTAAGGTGAGTACCAAGTGAATTTAAGAGTTTTGTTATGCAAGTAAGAGAGCAAATATAAAACATATTGAAATAGGATCTAAATATTGACATAAGCCATGGAAGAATTTTATGAAGGAACACAGCAAGGCAAATCCAGCTCTGCAGATCTTTAGAAGAAGTTAGTGACTCTTGATATCTGACTTCAGTCAGGTACATAACTTTATAAACTACAAATACATACAATATGCAGGGTCAATGGACTCCAAATGTTGTGACTTTGCTTTGGTGGAGGTCTTCTTTAGAGTCCTTCTTTTTACTCTAAATGCTGTTTGCAGTTACCATGATATAAGTTTTAAGGAAACCCATCATGCCTCCAAAGCTAAAACATTACCACTGTTTAAATGAGCGCTGCCTGTCGATTGTAGTTGTCGCTTCTAGTCCTGTTCTCTCAGTATAACAATATACCAATGAGCTCAACCTCAAACTAAGAATCACTATAACCCTGACTAAAACACTCTCCTTCCGTTTTGTGCTCTGATATGTGGCCTTTTTTCTCAAGGACAGAGCTGAAGGGAATTAAATCTAATCAAAACAGCAATTATCATCCACTTGTTTGAACACAGCACAGAAAATGCTAAACAACATGCAAAAGCTAGTTTGGTATTTCAACTTGGAGAGACTCAAAGAGGACAATAAGTGTTGGAAGAAAATTAATGAAATACAACTAGAATGATATGATGATATATTGATAAACATATTAGGTTTGGTGTAACGACCCCATTAAGGAATGATGAGGGATGCACAGAGGGTGTAGCAGGATATGACAGAAATCTTTCCAACAGAGACACTGGTGGTAGTAAAAATAAAAACCTGAAAGAAAATGAGACTGTATAAATATGGTGCTGAGGTCGAAAGGTTCTGGGTTTAAAACAACTAGGCTGAGCAGTGATAGGCTAGGCTCAACCTATCATAGCTGTGAGACAGCAGGAGTAACCATCCAGGCTGAATGTTTGCTATAGCTTCACTTCAACAGTTAACTTTTATTGAGATATAATACTTTATATTATTCAAATGAAACTGTTCATTAATAACTTTCTTTGCAGTCCGTACAGTCAGAAATATAACACTTTGGGAGTTGCAATGATTGGCATTCTGAGCTTTTTGATGAATTTATCTCTGGCAAGAGTCAAGACTATATAGAAACGGTCCCATTCAAAATCAAAAAACAAATCAAACATTTCCTTGGCTAATTGCAGACCTTTTACCAAAAAACATTGATTTTTGACATGAAACATGACCCCTTCAGGAAAAAGACTAATTGTGTGTCTGTGTATTATAATACTATTTAACAAAATAGAAATTTAGATTTCAGAGGCAGCTTACATCACTTTGTATTTTTTCTGACTGAAAATAATAAATAATGCTCATCATTTGTGTGTCTCAGGTGGGTTTGTGGGGATTTTAAGGAAAACTTACCTCTAACAATAGTACACTACTTCTGTTCTCTCTTTAAACATGCTGTCGTTGAGCTAATTCCAGTCTCTCTGCTCTCCCTCCTGCTCCTGATTTCAGTTGTGTCTTAATCTGCCCTCTATCTCGGCTGTTATTCCTCGTGGCTCACACTGGAGGCAGCGTGGATTAAGTCCAGTTGACTACAGGAAGATGACAGGCCAATATGAGGCAGCCTGGGCTGCAGAGGAAATCATAGCAGTATTATGAGCAGCACTTTGATCAGAGGATCAGTGCCATCCTCTGCTGCTTCTGCATGTGTGTGTTCTTGCTCACTAACAGACAGCATTAACCAGATTCTTCAATAGGGCTGGGACAAAATGTGAATACTACACACATTAAGAAGCATCTCAGCCAGGAAGATTTTCACAATTTGCATAATAAATATGATGCACAAAGCAACAGTTTCTAGTATTTGTTCAGGGCTTTCTGATTTATAGTCTATCCAGAACAACATTACCGTCCAGGTTAGGATCCAAAGTATAACAGTATTCTGAAGTATTTGCAAAAGCAAGGTCATTTATGGTCATGTACATTTGATTTTCCAAGATATCTCACACACAGTAGAAGCAGAAAGCTCATTTGCCTGGCAGAACAGTGAAACAGTGAAAAACATTTAGTTAAGGTGCAGATCTATAGTTAATTCTTTTTTAGAAGAAGGATAATGACGCAGAAAATCATCCAGGATAGAATGTCTGAACCATAACAAAATAGAGTAACAAAAAGACATGCAAGTATTCCACCTCAGAAAAGACCTGATTAAAAATGAAATTAATTTGCAGCGTAACATTTTCAAACCTGTATATAAGAAGTTATATCAGCATTTCTGATGGATTACTAAAACTGAATCCCAACAAATATTAAGCTATTCATTTTTGTGTGCATGTGCTCTTGCTGGTTTAAAAAAGGAACTACAATCACAACTGAACTCATTCTGCTTTCTGATGGATAATCGTTTTTAGAAGCAAAACATCAAATGACAACATAAACAACTTGACTATCATCTCCAATGTATTTGTAAAATTGTAAAACTAAATCCATCTAAAAATTGTTATAAGCAACAGCAATATTTGACTGGAACATGTTTACCTCATATCTGGGGACACAAATAGGGCATGTTTAAGAAATTTGAACTAACAATTCTACATACTTTCTCTTTAAGTAGATGTTAGAGTTTTGTTTTGCACCCAGTGTTGTAGCTAGCAGTTTGATGTACCTGTTGCTGATGCCAACCCAGAGACCACCAAAGCCCACATAATCTATTCACTGCCTCAATGGCAACAGTGCCTTTCAACCCAGTCTTTTAAATGGATATTTGCAAGAGAAAAGAGGCACTGGCTCCTTCAGGATCGTGTGCACCACATGGTTGTAATGGAAATGCACACAGACTTGGCTTCAATGCAGTCAAATGTCTTCATGAGTAATGTCACAATATTGGCTCTTGGCAAACAACAATCAACACTATTACTTCTTTCACAAAACTGGGAATCTCTTTTCCACTTATCCTTTCTAGAGGTTGAAGATGGCTGGGAATAGACTCATAAAAACAGACATTTCACCTTCCAGGCCAGTGAATGTCGTCTGAGTGATGTTGGTGGCCAGATTGATATGTGTATCATGCTGAATCAATTATCAATCTGGACAGGCCCCCATTGATGTTGTTCGGGAAAATGCGTAACGTCATGATGAACATTTGAACTGAATGGTCGCAGCGGCGCAAAAGCGGAACAAGCCGAGAAATCAATGAATCCGGTTGAGAGAAAAGCAAAAATAGTGTGTTTAAATGTGTTGAAGTAAGCTGAAGTACGTCCGTCTGCGCTGCCACATTTGGGATTGTTTAGGTCCGTCTATTTGACTTCCGCCCAAACCACAATGCAGCGCTGATTGGTCCAGCACACAGCGGCCGGTGCAGCCCTAACAGCGGCACACGTCCAGATGGATTCTCAAGAGTTTGTGAAATCACAAATATCGCGAGAATTCACATGGCAGGGCCAGGTTAGTGGGAGAGGCCGTTGGTGTAGATAAACAGCCACACCTCTGTCAGTCAGCCCCCAGATGTGGCTGTTAAGTGAGAGTGAAAGAATAAACATATTACTATGTTGTATTTTCACAAAATGATGGAAACAGAAGGAGCAGGTTTGACGTCTTTGCAGCAGCCACAGAGAGGGCAGGTTGGTCATTTCTGTCATTGCACACAACCAATAGCCCCTTGATTTTCAACCAGTGTGCCGGGGAACACCAGTGAACCTTGAGGTTTTGCTGGGTGTGCCAGTTTGAGTTAACAGATTCACAAATGCGGATGTAATTAACTAATTTACCATTTTGGGGTTTCCTGAGCAACTTCTGCACCAAAAAACAACGCAAAACCAATCACTATTGCCAAATTTACAGAATCAGACGGTGGCACAGACATTATATAACATATTTTTTGGTGTGCCATGGTATCATTTACACTTAAAAAGTGTGCCGCAACTCAAAAAAGGTTGAAATACACTGCAATAGCCTACTGATCAAGATTGAATGTTGTGTTTGTTTTGAGCATGATAAATCTTTTCCAAACAGTGAAACACCAGCACCAGCTGTAAGATAGCCCTCAATAATAGAGTTGAGAGGGTGAATTATAAATGGCTGATCATTCATCTTTTTTTTACTAAAGTTGTAAATCTGCAGCACACCTGTTAAATAACAGCCTCTGCTGCGACTTGTAGCACTGTCCTGTTATCAGACTCATACAGAGTTTATGAGACAGAGCCCAAGCATAGTTTTACACTTATGACCAAATACATCCTGGTTACAGTTCTTATACACAACATATGTCGTCTTGGTCACAAATACCTAACAGCTCCTAATGTATTTTCTTAAAGCAGACAGATTGTGCTTTTGTCTTGCATTTTGTATTCAACTACCGTAGATCATTATATTACATTTTCTTCATCGTAAACTGCAATAAATATCTAAGTGAAACAACTCAACAATAGAAACATACCCTTTGCTTTCCTGTTCAATTCTGCGGAACTGATCTCTGCTGGTTGGCCCAACCTCTTCATCATGGCATTTCACCATAACAAGCAGCAGATTTTGATTTAAGTGTTTTTAATGTTGAAATATTTGCTGTGTTTAAAGCTTCATGTATGTCTGAACTGACTATTAACAGCAAGTACAGATCACTGGGTAGAGATAGAGAACTTACTGAGCACTTAAGCCTCAAACACAGGACAATACAGGATTTCTCAAACATACAGGAATCAATCAACATGCAACTTCTGAAGGAACACTGTTAAAAGTAAAGCTCAGAAAAGTCTATTTTAATAATAAGTCTGCTTAACTTACAAGAAGATACCTAAGCATTAATGCAAAAATAATATTGGCTGTACTTATTTCTACTTCATATGAGAGGAGTAGTAAAAGATAGTGCATTTCTTTTTACTCGCCAGTCTCCTTAAAATGTGTGCGACTCTTATTAAAAATGACGCACAAAAATAAAGTTACGATATAAAAATGTTAGACAAAAAGGAAAACTTGTAGAATAAGTTACATACTTAAAAGATAGTTACTAATCAAGTATTAGATTAAAATTAATTAACAATAGGGACGGGATATATATTGTCTCCAATACTGGTATCATCAACCAATGATTCTGCAATATCAGTATTGGCCAATAAAAACGGACGATATTAGGCACCAATATTACATTTTTAATGATTAATTAATGAGTAAAAATGGAAATACAAGAGCAATTAAGTTAAAAATATGGCTGTGTGCTTACACAATCGTGTAATTATTTTAAATTAAAAGTACATTTGTAAACTTTACTTCAACTTAAAATAGATTTGTGGACCTTGCTATGGATATGAAAATCAAAATTGGTATTGGCAAACATCAGTTATTGGTAACATCAGCAAGTCAAATACTGAATATCGTTATCAGCTAAAAAGAAAATCGGCCCATGCCGAATTTAAAATAAACATTAACAGCACATCACTGAGAGTCTCCAGCCAAATACTTTGAGCATTTTAGTTTGAGTTGTGCACAGATTCTTAACAGAACAATGAGATAATGCCACGAGTTGTGTATATCTGAGTGGGCGTATTCTTACAGTGAATGAGCAGCTGCTGGAGCCGAAGGGGGCCACACATCAGCCTTGATTTCCCCCATTAACACGCACTCCTTCCCACCTCCCCCTCTCTTACTCACGCTGTCACAAAATCTAGATCTGCAATTACACAGCATGTGTCATTGCAACTCAACATCATTTCATAGCTCCAGGGTGAAGGTATGGCACTGAGCAGGCAGCGAGCCACCAGTTCACAACAGAACTGCCCTGTTTGAACCCTGCAGCTTTCTGGGTCTCCCTCACCAGACAAATGTTCAATCTATGCAAAAACAATCAGCCTGTATCCGTAAAAGGAAGAACCGAGTGCAGACAGAGAAAGCGAAAATCAATAGAAGTCATTGCAAAATAAAGTGATGACATAACATTGAGGCATGTGTTAAATTTAGAGAAGGGTGGAGATAGTTACAAGTTGCATTAATGACATTAATGACAAAGGACAGTGAAAAATGATATACTTAAACAGATTCAACTGTTAGAGAAAATTACTGTAAATTCACCAACATTTTTTGTCATTTATTTACACATTGAAATGGGAAAATTGCACATATAGGTTTTTATGGCAAATATATAAAAATATATCAATAAAGGCGATCAATGGTTAGCTCAGATTACTCACATTATTCAAACTGGACATAAATTATGTTCACGTATACATTAATTAAACATTATACATTACATTAAAGCTGCACTATGTAACTTTTTTGTGAAGGGTCTGTCATGCAGCGTCTATTTATTGCTTTACCTGATGTTTCACAATATGGCATTAAGCTAATCTATCTCAGTGAAGACAAGAAGGTAACGCAGCCAGACCAAGTTACAGGTCAGCTCTGCGTAAAGGCGAGACCAGTCATGGTAAGTATGTATGTTTTTAAAGGTATTTGCCCAATAAAAACACTGGTTACTGAATAAATGCAAAATAAATACATGGCATTCTGTTGAATATTCCAGGCAAAGCAATAACATCTCTATTGAGACCAGCAGATCCTCAGAAAAGTGACATAGAGCCACTTTAATAAAATAACAAGTTTAGCAGGATTTACTGTGAACAGAAATGTCGACAATCCCAAAGCTAGGGTACAATAAATAAGATCTGCACTATTTGTGCTTTTAATTTGTATTTACATATTTGGCTTATTACTAGTTTGCTAGCCTGCCTGTGAAGAGTTTGCTTGTTTATCTACTCACAGTATGACTTCTTCGTGGCTCCCCTGTGGTAATTCCGTCACAAAAAAAAAATGCTAATAGTTGCATTAGTTTTTCATTCACACATATCCTTTGACATCCACGAAGTCATCCACACGGTGCTCGTACACGCACTGTCCCCGCGGTGCAGCCGTCCGTCCGTGTGCGCGGGATCCGAGCAGCTCCACGCTCACCTGCGACGCGATAGTCAAGCTGCTTTTGTGGCCGCCCCGGAAATATGGACTTCACAGGTCTAGAATAGCGACCTGCGTGCAAGTCTTGAAGCCAAAAAAGTTACCTATACTTTCATACATTGGTTTTATAATTAGCAACTATTTGGTATGCTATTTAATCATATTCTATGTTACTTCTTCTTTGTTTAAGCTTGTTGGACATTACATATAATTCTAAAATCATTTTTTCTGAGGTTACGTGAATGCTGCACAGCAATCATTTCAAAAATGGGCAGTTGAAAAAACAGTTTTAAATATGTCCCATACAAACAAACAATTAACATTAGCTCAACTGATGACAATTCAATGTTAGTAGTTTTTTCATGGGGTAGGATTTAGTCCATAGATATCAGCCCCAAGTAACGTTTTGTTTATGTGAAAGCTTCATTTAGCTCAAGAATTGGCAAGTGATTTTCATTTTGCTTCACAACGTTATTATTACGTTTAAAAGTCCTATTGTTAAAAGTGAAGTGCCTAATGAAATGTGAATCCCTTAAACATGACAGTACACCGCCATCCAGTGGTAAAACGAAGTATTACAAAAGCAGCCTCTTCTTTCAAACCTCGTGCAGTGAACACCATTCGTTCTCAATTGTTATGTCATGTTTTATTTTGTGGAATTTTACCCAGTGATTATCGATAGCAGAAATCGTGCATTTAAAAGTTTCAAAAACGAATTTGTTGTTGTTGGTTTATGTCACCAATGTACTTAGGCTGTTGTTAATTATGCATTTTAATACAGTAATTTTATCTGACCCTGAGCCAAGAGGGCGAGCCTGTTTGCACATGATTTAAACTCATGGACATATGCACATGAATTAATCTCATGGACATATGCCATCGCGTTAGATCAAACCAAGATCAAGACCAAACACTACTACATTCGTCTTTATTAGCCAAAATGTTGTAAGTGATGGCTTCATTTTTTGCTGTTGTGTTGGCTTGATTAGCCTATATTTGACTTAATTCGTCCACATATAGCTACATATGATTTTCGGTTGTGCACGTGCACACAAGATGCTACAACAGATAATAATTAGTCAACAAATTATTAGTCTCTTTTACAGTAGCTTTAGTAGCGGTTGTGCAGATGACATCACAACATTTGGAATTTTGGCAATGCGTGATAAAATGATTTGAGTGTCAATGGTCAGTAATATGCTCTCATAAGAGCCTAAAGCAGAAGAGAAGCTTGGATTAACAAATAGTTAACATAGAGACGCACAGGCTGTTCTGCCCATGATTCTGCAACTCAGTAGGAATCTTGAGGGTTGTGACGTAAAATACTCCCAGGCTACATATAACTTGATGTAGTTAGGGCTGCATAAATCAATCATTCAATCTTGCCCAGCCTTGGCAAGCAACCAACTGCAAACTTTCGTTGTGTATTTTCATGGACGCGTGTAATGGTAAGATATGTTAAGGACACGCTTTATCACATTCAATGAACAGACTCTTGCATAAGAAATACGTAACACCCGGGGTATTTGGCTGCATTACTGATAGGAATAGCAAAAGTAATATTAGACACATTAAGACGTCGTAGCTCGAGTTCAGGTATCAAAATAGCCTACATGGCCTGGCTGAGTCGCGCATAATCGGGAGCTGGGCCAACAAGCCGCTGGACGCCTCGTAATGCAGTGTTCTCCACACGCTCATGAGCAGCTCCTGCATTCCGCACAGCTCGCCGCTCATTGGTTTGCGCGCACGTCTGTCATATTTTCCCGCGGTAAACCTGCCTCTGATTGGCTGCCGGGGATTCCACGGCGGCATCACGCACGCCATTGGTTGAAAAACTAGGTTAGTGGTCCGACAGGCATGACGGTGAAGAGAAACTGGGTCACCGACAGAAAATCGTTTATGTCACAGTTGTATGGGCTGCTATTAAACGTTATCCCTTGACTTTGAATGGATCTAGACCCCTGCTGGATGTAATGTAAGTATAACATGACAACGAGACTTTTATTTGTCGGTAGTATGGTTTATGGAGTTTGCAGGGCTTCAATCCGTGCCGCGGATCGTCGATGTTTTCCCATCGCTGTGGTCATGTCAGTGTGGTTTTCTGGAGCAGGAGGAGGGACGCTAGCTGCTGGCCAAGTCCTGACACTTAGCTAAGCTAGTAGCTACTATTTAGTACCGAGGTTAATATGGTTCAAATCTAACGTAGTGCCTTTTATTTACATATGCTCGGGTGTCAGATGAGCGTGTCCATCCATAAAGCTCTAGCAAAGGAAGCTAGTATTTTGGTAAGTACCGGGGGTGTGTGCTTATTGAGTGTTTACTAACGTGACCCCAGTGCGAATCATGCTAAAAGGCTAAGCTAAAGCTATGTAAACAGGCCTCCGTGGGCTTCTTCTCCCCCGCATCCAATCTGTTGTCTGATGGTGATCGGTTATTGATCTAATCAGTCGTAATTTTTCTAAATAAAATTGCGCACGGTGATCGTAGCACAGACCGAGCTATCAGCAGGACAGGGCTAGCCCAGCGTTAAGCCTGTGTGTAGTGTTAGAACATATTGTGACACTGTGTTGGCATAAGCTGTGGAAATGTGTGCTGGTTCTGCAGTCTGCGACGTCTGCCACAATGGTTTACAATGGAGAACTTTCACCCTCAAAATATGATTGAAGACTTTTCACAATAATACGTGACTGTAATTAAACACAAACTGTCATTATAATATTATACAGTACGCGTATTTATTCGTGTAATACGTCAAAATGACATCTAACATATATACTTTTATATCCTGACGTAGAACATTTATTTTTTTCTTATGATTCATGCAGTCATTTTTTGCCATTTAGAGGTGACTCAAACCAGCTTCTTCTGAGTGGTCACACTACTCTGTGATTGGTTAAATCCACCTGTCGCTCACTTTTGACAGACAGTTTTAGAAATTTGAGCATAGAGCTGCGTTAAACAGAAAAGCAGGGAATCATGAACAATATGACAATCTCACTAAAAAGGCTGAACGTCCCAGGATCAGATCACAGTTTGAGATACCGTGACCTATGACATATGGCCATTCAGTTTTCTATGACAAAGATGATGAGCGACATATACCATCTGTTGCTCTAAGCCGTGGAGGCTCTAGATCGCAGATGTTTCTTTTTTTAGGAAAGCAATCTGATTTAGTTTGATTTAAGACATTTTATTTATTTATTCATCTATTATTTTTTTGTGAAAAGTACAGTGTTTTGAGATGTCAATATTTTAGCATATTAAGCTTTTTGAGGGTGTGTAGTATTAGGTATATTATGATTTTTACATTTTTGACCTCTGTAATCTGCAATCTCTGTCTAAAACACGATAATAGAAACAGGAATGGCTGCTCAATTATGGCAAAAATCATAATCACTATTAGTTTGCTCATGATGGAAATCATCATCATCATCAAACAGTTTCTTATATACTTTCAAAATTAACCTGTAGAGAATATGTAGACCTAATACATGTTATTAGTAATGTTTTGTGATACCTTTGTTTTAATGTTTAAGTAGATTAGGAAAGTGATTTTGCTCCAGCTTTTGCGAGGCAGTATGAATGCCCATAGCATTCGGAACACAAGGTTATGAATTGAATTTTAGATTACAACATTTTTGTGATTCAATAGAGCAAGAATTGAAATCAGAATTATAAATTAGATTCATTGCACAGCCCTTGAAACGGATCCATTGACTTCCTGTTCAAAACCATATAACTGCAAAGCCCCGCCTCTTCTTATTTACCCAAAGCAAGCAGCAGATTTTCTTTTATGTGTTTTTATCGTTGAAAAATGGCTTTGTGACTTTTTTGAACCTACACGTTTGACTAGGAGTCTGAATTTTTTTTAAACAATTGGTAATAAGTACAGAGCAGTGGGCTGAGATAGGGGCTAGGTAAGACCAGAAAGTTTCTGAGCATTCAGCCCTCGCAGGACAATATGCAGGATTGGACTGGAACATTTTGCTAATTATGAGGAAAACTATTATAACATCATAAAAGTAGATTTTACATAATCTGTTTCTTTATTATGATTCCTTGCTTTAGTCTGGTGTATTCCAAAGAAGACCAGAGTAGAGGTGGGCAATATATCTAAATTCAGATAATATCTTGAATGTTGTTTTGAAGATATGCAAAATTGGAAAATAGAGCATATTGTTTATAGTAAAACAAATGCTACAAAAAGAGATGCTTAAAATAATCCTCTCATCTATAAGGTGATATTTCAGCATTTTTGTAATTCATTTTTACAAACATTTCACATTTGTCTAGTAATTAAACCTCAACCTCAATTCAACTAATTGAATGTATGTCACTGTTTTGACCTAATATCGCCTGACTAAAAGAATTGTTTATATTGAAAGAGACGTTTCCTGTGAACTTCAGATTCCATATTGGTGATGACTTATCACGATTCTCTAACAAAACTGTATTTTGATCCCACTGTTTGCAGGTTTCAGTTCACAGTGAGACTGAGTTTCAAATTAGACATGTACAAAAGCCAAGAGAAAATAAACAAATTAGACAGAAGCCGTCAAATCAGACCTTAAGTGTAAACATCGTAGCCTTATTCAATTCCCTAGGTTTATCTGAAGAGATAATGGCTGGACTTATCGATCGTTACAATAATCATTAGTTGCGTCCCTAATTGTATTAAGTATCATGTGTGGAATTATTACATACATTTATTATGCTAGTTTGGGGTGTCTGAAGTCATAATCTCAGTTTTAACTCTCTCGTCCTAGTTAAAGTTGCTTCCTTTTTTTCTTTGAGCAAAATAAATTGCATATTTAGATGCTAGTGGATAATGTACTATACTGTATATTTTATTACATTTGTCCTGCTGTGGCTATTGCAGATACAGCTTTTCCTCCATGTAGTTTTACACTCAGGTCACAACAATGATAACATTTCTTATTTTTCAAGCAAATCCAGGTCCATATTGGCAATGTTATTTTTTTTTTTATATTCCCGCTCTGCTGTACCTGTGTATTTCAGAGCCCAAGTGGCTGAGTTCTGCAACACAAAAAGAGGGAGAGATTGAGAGAACGAGTGTGCTTTTTTATATATGCTTTTTTTAAAATCTAACACTTTTTACTTTGGAAAGTGTTTTGAGCTTGTTTGTCCCTTTGTTTGGAGCAAATGATGCTTTATGTGTTAGACCAGATGGAGATGTTGGACTCTCATTGTTGGCTGTTATCAGACGTAACTGGTCCTTGCAGACGTCTACTGTGTAAGTCATATTTTGAGCGACCCGTGTGTAATGTAGTGATAGTGCTTGAGGGAGAGTACATACTGTGCAGTGCTTCTGGAACAGGAGCAGGTCACTGAGGTCATTCGCGCTTGTTTGATTGAAAATAGTTGGGAGACTCAAGATACACAATTTTATTTATCCTTTAGTTAGTGTGGTGTGGTGTGGTGTAGTAATGTAGCAGCTAAAGGCCAGGCCAATTTTGAGTGCTCACATCTAACGCTGTTACATTAATGACTCACTGCTTTATGGTTGTGTTGCTTGTAGTGTGATGAAGCGCCAGGCAGAATATCATGAGAGTATGTTTCTAAGCTCTGTGGATTTGTGGAGGGTGCTAATCAAACTGGTTTTGCTTTGAAACCAAATGTTTGCTTCTTCCTTGAAGCCAACTCAACTGAGCTATTATCTGTCAGAGTTTTGGATTTAGTGAGTTGGCACTCACCATTGAAGATCTAGTTGCATCACATGTTATTGCATGATGGGAAATATCATTCTTTACTCATTTCTGGATGACACTGCTCTCAAGCAAGTACTAGCTGTATATTTCACAGAAACATAGAAATACATGAAATTAAATGTGTAATTTCCTTCTTCAAACCTTGAGGCCAAGACTCAACACTCAACACACAAGGATACATACCATTACGAACACAAAAGCCACGATGGAAATGGGCACAAGCCATTAATATTTATTGCCATTTGCTTGATTAAGTCTTTTTTTCTAATTTCCTATACACATTTATTTACATACACCTTAATGTTGCCTTCTTGTGCAATGGGAATAATGCTAAATACAACATGTCAAGTTTGCACATGAATGCCCCTCTTGTCGTAATTTCCTGGGAAAATGGGAAATAATTTTTCTATTTTAGTTGTTTACTGTGTATGTGTATTGTCATTGTCTGGATAAATAAATTCAGTGTGTTTTTATCATTTTTAGCACTTGATCAAAATGCACTTGTAAATTTCAAGTGGAAAGGATTGTCTTCTCCATAACACATGAAGGCAGCATAACTACTGTACTCAAAATACTGCATTAATATAGAGATGTGTATCATGATACTTCTAGAATAAATATGTTAATTATGTAAACTAGAGTTATATTGTTAACCTGTTCACTGTGCAGAGCTGAAATGGCGACCTATTCATAAGACTTTCCTATTCATTGTGTGCATTAAATGCTAAAGCATTTTGTTATTCTACACATCTACGTTTCGTGGGCCCTGTATTTGGATACATATTGTATGGTGAGGTGCTAGGCATAACTACCTGTCCATGTGGTGGAGCAGTTTTTGAGAACAGGACTCTGCTGCTGACTCACTGAGACAGAGGAGGAGGTGGTGAATGGAAATGGAGGAGGCTGGACCATTGAGACCGACTGACCCACTTTCCACTCCCGCTGCAGCTCCTCCAGTGTCTCAGTGACACAGTGGTTTTCCTCTTCAGCCCAGGCCTTTGTCCCAGTGATGATGCTCACCACGTCTGTCCTGACCCAGTCTGTGTTCACACCTCACTCTGCAGCTGGAGTCCTCTCTGCTGCTGTCGCTGTCACTGCCAGACTCTTCTCACAATCATCCATTCAGTTTAGAATGAATGATTGTGAAAAGAGTGTAAAGTGCAATTCTGGTGCAGAATTATACTTTTGTCCTCAAAGCTGGTTTGGTTCATTACAGACAGAAATGATGTTCTTTAACAGAAGTTACTGTGAAGACCAAGTGGTTCAACGGAATGAGAATGTTTTCCTAGATTTTAAATTTATGCTTGAGATGTTAAATTAGTAAAAATATCATATCGCAGGCCTTTCATGGTGTGTTTTGTGTTTTGTACTGCTAATCTGGCCATTATTTTTAAAATAACTGATTAGTTATTAGATCACAAAAGCCCCATGAAAGTGAGTTTTACTTACCGGTAATATGAGTGAGATACAGCTAAATTGATGTCACTGGAGGATGTCTTACTCTTGATTGAGTATCTTAGAGGTTTTTGATATAATTTCTGCTCTAACTGAGAGTGTTATTAACTACTATTTTAGTAGTCTCCAGCTGTGATTAATCAATAAATGTGTTTCACTCATACCAAGGAGATTATTTACTTGAAATACATTTACTGTTTACATTTACAGAATTACTGAGTCTTATTAATGTAGCTCTTCAGTCTCCATTTGAGTTGCTTGGACCACGGTTATAACGGCTCTGTGAATGTCAGTAATAAAAGAGAAATGAGTCTTAGCCGTCTACAGAGTTCACATTAAACACACATTAACCAAGTGCATGTTACTGATGGTTTTTCAACTTTTGTGTTTCTCTCCAGAGGTGGACCAGTTGTGCCTGTAAGCTCAAACATCTGATCAGATCATATCGAGGAGGGAGGACTAAACCCCATCAAACCGAATGAAACTAGGTCAGACTGAATCCCACCAGACCCAGACCAGTTCACCACGGAGCAGACCAGACTGATCCACCCAATTCCAGGGCTATCCAGGAGCACTGTTCCAGTCTCCAGTCCAGGTAAAGACTGAGGCCTCATTTGGCTTTTCAGCTACTTCACTGGATTACTATCAGTTATGTCAAAAACGGAAGCTACTTGGCCACGGGCTAAACTGAGAGAGAGACGATGGGTATGAGTATCTTTATATTATATTTCCAGTCCGATTTTCCTGTCTGCAGGGGTCAGGATCTGTCACGAGGTACATTGGTGAACTGGTGTCGGGCACATGTCAGTGGAATCTAGTAGATGAACCCCTGTTGTATGAATAGTTATTCAATCCACTAGATTTATTTACTGCACATTTCATAAATAAAACCGTTTCCAGAGTGCGACACAATACACATTAAAAACACAATGCAGATAAATCTTCATTTAACAGAATTCTGGACCACCTGTACGCATGAAAGTGCATGGTGGATAATTACAGTAGTCTCATTGTTCATCTGTTTCATTTTGGACAAAAGCTTCAAATGATAAAAGACAGATTTGACAACCGCATTCACTTGTTAATCAAGTTTAATGTCACTGTCAATCGATTCTTGAAATAGTTGTAAAGTATTTAAGTAATCGAATAATCTTTATTTGAACAATACACAGAATCCAAAACAATCAAGACAAAGAGGTCTGATGACTCAGACAAAACAGTAAATACCCCAAAATAACACAAGACAGGTGTAAAATTTGGGGTGCACGGTGGCAGAGCGGCTAGAGCTTCTGCCTCTCAATAAGGAGATCGTGGGTTCGTATCCCAGACCACCCCAACATCGTGGTTTAGAATTCCGAACCACCCTAACATCACATGATCTCTCTGGGTGGAGTCTGCATGTCCTCCCCGTGTTACCGTGGGTTCTCTCCGGGTTCTCCGGCTTCCTCCCACCGTCCAAAAGACATGACTGTGTAGGTTAATTGACAACTCTAAATTGTCCCTAGTGCATGAATGTGAGAGTGAATGGTTGTCTGTCCTTGTCTGTCTCTCTGTGTTAGCCCTGCGACGAGTTGGCCACTGTCCAGGGTGTACCCCGCCTAAGGCCCAAAGTCACTGGGATAGGCTCCAGTCACCCGCGACCCCTAACGGGAATAAGCGGTAGAAAATGAATGAATGAATGAATAGCGATATCTGTAATGTCATCTTGGTCCAATTTTGTTAAAACCTCATTCACAGGCCTTTTGTAATCTAAATTGATTTTCTTTGATTTTGAACGAATAATCAACAGATTATTTAGTTAGTTGCAGCACTATTCTGAAAATGTTGTTGCTGTTTATGTTCCCCAAATTATAATCGTTAATGTATGTACAAGAGGGAGATTGCTTTGTCTTCTGTCTGTTTCATCACTGATGCAGTGGTACAGCTTTGCCATGACCTGCTTCAGGTTCAACATAATTGACATCACACCGAACACTATGCATCCACTTAAGGACAATAGCAGCTTCCTGTTCAGGCAGGTGACCCAGATGGAAGCTCTTTCTCTGAGCCGCTGTTTGACTGTTCAGGTTTTTATGTAAGGTAATTGTTTAAAGGTGAATCTTCTTCTCTGTTTGTTCATAGTTGAGGGCTCCAGAGTGGATGGAAGGAGATGATTTTAACACAGAAGCTGTGATGAACATCTGCGGTGAGTAGACAGAAACTGCTGGAAGCAGCAAAGAAATGTACCTGACATTTTTAAATCACTTTTTTTTCTGCTAGAGGGGCATCAGATGTAATTCTAGTGCATAACAATGTTTTTACCTAAATTTTGTCATCTACTGCACATGTGCAATATGGGTTACAAAGTTAGTTTTGGACTTTTTCAACTCCAAAAAGCGAATCACACTCTGATTTAAAGAACAAATATTATACAAAATTGATCTTTTTTAGTTTTCCACTGTGTTCTAACATTGTTCCATCATCAAAAACATACCTGGAGTAGTATTTAGCTTAATTCACGTTTGAATTCACGCTTGAAAATCTTCTCCCCCTCCGAGCGTCAAAAACAATCTGTTGTGAATTCCTTCGATGTGTGACGTTTTTCGATAACTGACTTTACTTGTCCGGGAATCCTCTGCTATTTAAAGTCCTTAAAATCACCACTTTGCGCATTTCTACCATCTAATCGTGATCATTACAACTGTCTCTGGACAGCTGCATTACAAAACATTGTGGATATACAAATATGTTTAATTGCATCTGCAGTCAGTAGATGAGCCGCAGCTAAGTTAATATGGCGTCACCCAAGGCTTTGATAAAGTTATATTGTTCTTTGTAAAAAAAAAAACATGAGATGTCAAAGTAAAGATACTCAAGAGCATATTTAAAGACCAATAACATTACAAATAATGCATAATATTTGTCCTTTAAATGGTAGTATTTCTTTGTTATGGACACAAAATGGGAGCTTCCTTTATTTAAAGCTTTCTCCATTTCTATTTAGTATTGTGGCAGTAATCTGCATCTGTATCTTTATAAGCTAAAGAGCAAAGGCTGTAGAGCCAGAGGTCATGGTGCTTTGGCGAAAGTCCGTAAAGGTAAAAACGTGTCATTTTGGGTAGCTTGATTTTCAATTGGTCAAAATGTTTGTATTCAGAATCTTCTGTTCCACAAACATCTGTATGACAGAGGCCTTGATGGCTAAAATGATAGAAAGCCTTCCATGTACTATTCATTCATTCACTTCCATTCATCAGGCATGCCAGTGTTGTTATTACCCCTTACAGCCAATACCCCTTTGTTGCCTTTTCTACCATACCACAAAAATGAGAAACCATTACACTATCCAGATATAATACATTCATTAGGAATTGTTCACAGTAATGACACTGTATTAATTTGTGCAGATGACCTGATGGCAGATCAGAGGATGGACATCTCGTCTACCATGTCAGACTTCATGTCCCCGGGCTCCACTGATCTCATCTCCAGCTCCATCAGCACGCCCGGGATGGACTACACGCGCAAAAGGAAGGGCAGCACCACAGACTACCAGTGAGTGCTGTTTCTCACACACGTGCCTCTGACTGAGCCCACAGTCATATCGAAGAAAGACATTCGCATAAGCATAAATAGGGATGGTGTTAATTGCATACATTTAAAAAGAATATGATGGCAAATACAAATTGGAAAAACAATAAATGCGTAATTGGTAACTTAATTGTTAGAGTTAACTCAGTCATTCAGTGGCGCAATGTAAAACAGAAACAAACAAAACTGATGATGTAAATTTGTGTTTCTTTGCAGAATTGATGGCTTCTCTTTTGAGTAAGTTCAAACATGACATACAAATTGAATCTAAAACTTTCTACCAATCAAATTCTACTTTGTATTTTTCCTGTAATGATTTGTGACTACAGTCTGAGCCCTTCTCTTCCCCTGAACTTTGTGTGACTGTTCTGTGTTGTGCGTCTCTGTGCTGTGCCCTTTCACTTTAACTCATGTGTGCTCTCTTTCATTAGTGACATGGACCCAGACAAGGATAAACTGGGAAGGTAAGATCATGTCATCACCATGGAAGCAAACCTGCTTTTACACTGCACTGTATTTGTCAATTATTTGTTTCATCAGCATTTTATATACTTTCACTGGTCCGTAAATCTTTTCAATATAGAGATGGAAGGAAAAAAATCATAATATTGCAATGACTATTTGGAGACATGCAAAATTGGAATAACAAATATATCTATATAGTCTTTAATAAAATATATTTATGAAGGCTGCAAAATGAGCTGATTAAAGCTAAAACAAATCTGCACTTTTATATATTATTATTATTATTATTATTATTTTATTATATTATTATTATATTAGTCTGAAAATTGTCCTCATCTCCTAAAAATATGAAGATATTTTTGCCAATATCCCAATCCAAATTTAATATCGCCTCTGTTAGCCTTGTTATATGTTGTCCTTTGTATGCCTGGGAGCAAGGGGGCACTGTTGTTCGGGGGACACGGTTTTTCTCTCTGGCGGTGTGTTGTCGGGCTTGGAGGGAGTTGTTGTGGTGTTGTGTGACGGTTGCTAAATAAACCTTATAAAACTAGATGAGTTATTATTTCGACTAACATTGGTAGCAGAGGATGGTTAGCAAACTACAGAGTTCCGCCACCGCTTGAAGAAGGAAAGCCCTATGAAAGTTGGAAGAATGAAGTCGGCATATGGGTCCGAGTTACCTGAGTTGGAGGAAAAAAAAGCAAGCCCTTTGCGGTGGCTTTGGCGCTATCAGGCAGGGGGCGGAGACGGCAATGGAAATTCGATAGACGATCTAAATAAAGACACAGGTATTGCCACCCTGTTTGCCAAACTTGATATAACTTGTTCCTTAAAGAAGAGAAAGACCGGATTTATGAAGCGTACACAAACTTTGGACCGCGATTGGCGAAAGACGTAAATGTGCCCATGGCGGACTATATTATTGATTTCTCGAACAGCGATATTCACGAATGCGCAAGTATAATATGGAGCTGCCTCGACGCAGTTTAGCTTTTAAGCTACTAGACACTGCGTGCTTGGATATAACAGATAGGCAATTGGCACTAACTGCATGCACGGATTTAACATTCGCCTCTATGAAGTCCGCTTTGAAGAGAATATTTGGCGGAAAAACGAGTGTCACTACAGACGGAATTAGCCAAGAATCTGTATATGCAACGGAGCAGCGATGACGTAAAGGCAAGTCCTGGCAACAGAGTGCTAGACCGGAATGCCACAGCCCGGGTACTAACTCAGCTGGACAAGTTCTGGACGACGATCAAATGTGCAGTGTGCCAAAGATGCGTATCATTGGGCCAAAGATTGCCCACATAAAGGTGAGAATGTTCAAATAACTGGAAGATAAGACAAACATGGAAGAGTGTAACATTACTCTGTACACCAAAGAATCACCAACAGATGCAGAAATATTTATGACTGAATGTTTTGGCTCCGCTATAATAGACACTGCTTGCACGAGAACAGTATGTGGACAAGAGTGGCTGGACAACTACATGACTGTGTCAGGAAAGAAAAACATAGAGTCAGTGAAAGAACAGAGATACAAATTCACAGGCCCTTCAAGTTTGGATATGTAAAATTGGTATACTCCGTCAAAAAGGTTAATATTCAAGCTAAGATTGGCACCACAAAGTGCAACATAGAAACTGAAGTGGTTCCTGTTAACGCTCTCTGCTTTTGAGTAAGACTTCATTAAAAAGGGCAGGAACAGTTCTGAACATGGACAATGACAGCGCAGTGATGTTCAATCAACCTGTCAACCGACTTTACAAGCTCAGGACATTACTGTGTGAACATAGTGGACAGTGAGGTAAATGTCCTGACAACGCTGATCAGATATTAGCAACTACTGAGGAAGAAGTACTGACAAGCACAGACAAAATGGACACAAGTAAAAAGATGAAAGTTTTAGAGAAATCTTCATAAACAGTTTGGTCATGCTTCTGCTGACAAACTACAAAGACTTTTGAGTAGTTCTGGCAATAAAGACACAGAATGTATTGGCTTGCTACAGAAGGTCATAGGTCAGTGTGAAGCTTGTCAAAGGTTCTGTAAAACCAAACCCAAACCTGCTGTTGGCCTACCACTGGCATCAACATATAATGAGACAGTAGCTGTTGATCTTCATGAGCTTGAACCAGGAGTGTGGTAACTTGCATATCATTGACCAGTTCACTCGATTTAGAAGTGCTGGAAGTGTCCTGACCACAAAGAGATCTTCTCTGAGATAGTCAAGCACTTTATTCATGATTGGATTAGTGTGCATGGCCCACCACAAAAGTTGTTCAGTGACAATGGTGGGGAGTTTAATAATGAAGAAGTGAGAGACATGGCTGAAAACTTTAATATTGAAGTAAAGACCACACCGGCATACAGCCCTGGAGTAATGGACTGCTGGAACGCCATACAACCAAACTTTGACTGAGATTATACTCAAAGTGAAAACTAGTACTGGATGTGACTGGAACACGGCTATGGACTGGGCTCTTTATGGCGAAGAATTGTATGCAAAGTGTCCATGGCTACAGCCCACATCAGCTCGTGTTCGGGCAGAATCCAAACCTACCTTCTGTGTTGATTGACAAAGCACCGGCTCTAGAGGGCACCACCAAAAGTGAATGGGTTGCCAAACACATCTCAGCTCTGCACACAGCAAGGAAGGCCTTTACAGAAGCAGAATGTTCAGAGCGCTACAACTAAGAGCACTAAAGAAACAGCTGCGTCACAGCGATGAGAGGTATGAACAAGGAGACAAGGTATTTTTACAAACGGGTGGACTGTCCAGAGTGGAAAGAGGCCAGCGGTGGTCATTGGTCAGATGGGAGCAGTTGTATTTGTCAGGCATGGAGGCAGTTGTGTCAGAGTTCACCAACTTAGGCTGAGGAAAGTCACCCAGGAAACGGGGAACCTCAGATTAGCTGTGACAAAGAAAAAGGTGAGGATCGAGACACTCATATGACATAAATGAGGATACAGAAGAGACAAGTGCAGAAAACACAGATGGTGATCCTCTGCCCGCTCCTGAAAATGCAGTGACAGAAAGACAAGACACTGGAAATATAAAGAGTGGTCAAATTGTGACATTCAGAAGCACAGAGAGGGTGTTTACAAACTGCAAAAGTGTTAGAGCTTTCATGAAAAGCCACAGGAAAATATAAGAACTGGTATAACTTGGAGCTGCTCGAGCCTGCTGAGGTGTCGGGTAGTAGTGAAGCAGTTGATCTGTCACAGTTAGAGGATCTTCAAGTTCAGGCTCCAGGTACTACATACATATGTGAGGATGTTTTTGTGACCAAGGATTTGTCATTTGATGAAGCCAAGACTAATGAAATAAAAAGTTGGATACAAAGCACGTGTTTGAGGAAGTTGAGGACAAAGGACAAAAAGTGCATCTCCACTAGGTGGGTGTGCACTCTGAAAGAGACAGAAGATGGATTAGTACCAAAAGCCAGGCTTGTTGCACGAGATTTGAGGAGCTACAGGTTTCTGAGCTACAAAAGGACTCTCCCGGCAACCTGTGCCTCAGAGTCTCTGAGGCTCCTTGTGGCAGTGAGTTGTCAGAAAAATGGCAGCTTCATTCAATGGACATAAAGTCTGCCTTCTTACAAGGACTGAACTGTCTAGGACATTTTCATCAAACCTCCTCCAGAAGCCAACAGTACAGGGACACTCTGGAAACTGAGAAAAATGTGTGTATGGTTTAGCTGATGCCTCACTGTATTGGTATAACAGAGTGAAAAGCATAATGACTGAAGCAGGAGCTTTATATCTAAAGTTGACCCTGCAGTTTTCTACTGGCTAGATGAGAACAAAAAATGTAACTGGGGGTACTAGCTTGTCATGTTGATGATTTCATTTGGGGAGGTACACAAGTGTTTTCAATGACTGTCATACCTCTTCTCAGATCCAAATTCCATGTTGGTCATGAAGCTCAGGATAGCTTTTTCTTATGTGGGTGTGGATTTTGTAACATTGGGCACAAAGGTACAAATACACCAAGAAACATACATTCAGCATTTACAGCCCATACCTCTTACACCCTCACGGGCAACAGAGCCATGCTCACCCCTTACAGAGGCAGAGAAGGATCAGCTTAGATCTAAGATAGGGCAATCTTCTGTGGGTTGCTAGACAAAGCAGGCCGATGTCATGTTTGATGCAAGTAACTTGGCATCAAGTCTCAAACAAGCTACTGTACAGACTATAAATGAGGCAAACAGAGTTGTGTGTAAACTGAAGGCTAAGTCAGTTGAGTTGAACTTTCAGCACCTTGGTAAAGACAGTAACTTAAAGATTTTACTTTTTCTGATGCATCTTTTTCCAATCTGTCGGATGGGGAACCAAGGTGGGAACCTTATTGTTTTGATGGGTGACAATGGACTCTTTCTCTCCAATATCATGGCAGTCAAAAAGAATCAAGAGAATTGTCCAAGTACACTTGCAGGTGAAACACTAGCTATGTCTGAGGGAATTGACAATGCCATTTTTCTTTAAACACTGTTTTCTGAACTTTTTGCAGGTAGCACTGATCATCCTGTGCCAATAATCTGTGTCACTGATAATTTTTCTCTTGTTGATGCACTTGAGTCTTCCAAGTTTGCTTAACTGAAAACGACTCCGCTTTAGAAATAAGTTCAATAAAAGAACTGATCCAAACTAAAAAGGTTCTACATAGTCTGTTGTGGTCAGAAAGTAAAGAGCAGCTTGCAGACTGCCCTCACTAAAAAGGAGCCTCAGCCATGCTACTTAGGCTCTTCATGAAGGACGTTGGACTCTTAAATGAATGGGCTTATAAAAAATAAAACATTCATGTTATTTTTTTTTTTTTTAAAGAGAGTGAGTTTGTTAGCCTTGTTATATGTTGTCCTTTGTATGCCTGGGAGCAAGGGGGCACTGTTGTTCGGGGGACACGGTTTTTCTCTCTGGCGGTGTGTTGTCGGGCTTGGAGGGAGTTGTTGCCGCGGGTGTTGTGTGACGGTTGCTAAATAAACCTTATAAAACTAGATGAGTTATTATTTCGACTAACAGCCTCAACTGTAATTATTAAATAACAAAAACAAAACAAAAAAAATGTTCTATTGTTTGTTGAATGCACGTCAATGAACCTGAAAACAGTAGTGTTGGAGGATGTAATTTCGCATCGCTCTGAAGGTGGCGTAGTTTTCCTCAGTGTTTTTTCATTTTACATAATTGTGTGGCTGAAGCCCACGTCATACAGTATTGTATTGAATCAGCTGTTTGTACTTTGCCGTGTCACCCTGGCAACTTGCATAAGCTTTGACGCTGTTGATTAATTTAGGTTACAGAATCAGAATGCCTCTCTAGTCTTGCTCTGTTCAATTCCTACTGAAACTATTTTAAAATGCATTGTTGATTTAACATTTTCAAACTATTAACTCTATACTGTGTTTTCCTTTCTAGTGACCAACAAGGCCGGATTAAAAATGCCAGGTAAAAAGCCCCCCTCCTTTCCTTTGTTTCTGTACAATAAATAATATGTCAATGCGTCTAGCGAGCCAGCTCTTTCTACTTTCCATTTGAATGCTGGGTCAGGGATCAGGCGCACTGCAAATGACCAATTTTCAGCCGGTCCAGACAGTCATTAATTTGTAGCTTGTGTCTCAACAGCGGAAACATTTGCTCTTAATATCGCTGGAATATCCTTGTATTATTTAGAGTTAAATCTATTATTTCTCTTGTCTCAATTTACTAGCGTATAGTACTTTACTTTGATTGATTTCGCAGATGTCTGCCTTGATTCTTAATCCTTTGTATAATTTTAATTTACTTGGAAGTTGTCATGTTTGCTTCGACACAAATGAACAGTGCCCCTGTCAATCACAACTGTTGGAACTTTATGAGAGAGGACCCGGTCACAGATTTAGTATAAAATAGGAGAAGTGTGTTGTAATTGCTTAATGTTGCTTAATGGTACACTTTTTCTTTTGTGAAATATTTGAGTGGGTTGAGCTTCACTTGAAAACGTTTTAAGGGATTTTAAAGATGAACTCTGACTAAAAGTGTGAGTCTATTGTCTAAATGTCTATTGTTCACCCACAGGGAAGCTCACAGTCAGATTGAGAAGAGGCGTCGGGATAAAATGAACAGCTTCATCGATGAGCTGGCTTCCCTGGTGCCCACCTGCAACGCCATGTCCCGCAAACTGGACAAGCTCACAGTGCTTCGCATGGCTGTCCAGCACATGAAGACACTTAGAGGTTTGCATACATGGAATCATTGCCTGGGCTTAAAGTCTTAAATGGAAAAGGGGAAAAAATTGAGCAGAATGGTGTTTACGCCCACATCTACTTAGCATCTTTGCATATGCTAAATTCACAAAAATGGCTACATGTGTGGCTAGTTTTCAGAAATATTGTTACATCACGTAACGTTATTTGGCAATGGCACAGGCTGCTCTTAACACTCCTTGAACAGTGAAGGTTATGGTACAAAACTGGAAGGCAGCATTTGTATAAAACCCTATGTAGAATGTCCGTTCGTATTTAAAAGGCAGGATTTCTGTGTCACGTCATAAGTAAAGGGTTTAGCTGCATTTTGTTCACTGCCTTAATACAGTAAGTACGCTGTCAAATAAAACTGAAACGATGCATGAGTAAGGAGGACAATACATACAAGGATAGATACAAGCAACAATAAATGTTGCGACTGTTGTGACTAGAGCAATTATTAGTTGTAAGGATGGATCAATAAGCCTATAAAACAGGATATTTATGGAATTTTCTGGTTTCCCAATAGGTTATGTTAGAGTAGTGAGGTTGTTATTTAAGAAAGAAATGATCACTTTTTTTACTTTTAATCTGTCAGGCAGACTAAAATGTTTTATTGATGTTGCAGATAATTAGATGAATGAACACCCGATTTGTTCAAAAATGTATGAATGAACAAACATAATTCAAAAATAAGAAGAAGAATAGAAGCATTTTGGCATATGTCCAAGTTGAGCTACAGAAAGTTCAAGCTCAGGCTCAGCTTTTTTTTTTTTTTTTTTTTTTTTTTTTAACATAAGTCATACCAGCATTGCATCATTTTTGGAAGTGAATGAAAATGTCTGAAATGTTCCCAACGTTTTCTTGTCACACAGGTGCTGCAAACCCGTACACAGAAGCTAACTACAAACCCTCATTTCTCTCAGACGATGAGCTCAAGCACTTGATATTACGAGTAAGTACTTTGCTTTTAGCAATGAAAGAAGGTCAGAGTCATTTTTGTGCATTATTTATAATAAAACGGTTTATGCATTTTCCTTTTGGTTGTAATACAATAATTTGATTTTTTTGTTTGCTTTGAATCTTTCCTTGTTATATTTGAACATTTTCCTTCCTTTAATAATTTATATCCCTTGGTTCCTGCAGGCGGCTGATGGGTTCCTCTTTGTGGTTGGGTGTGATCGTGGCAAAATCCTTTTTGTTTCTGAATCCGTTTATAAGATTTTAAACTACAGTCAGGTATGTAAAATATGTCTATGGACCTGTTTGCATGATAAAGCAGTTTTAATCAATGTGTAAAATAATGAACTACGTATTTTATATAGTTTAATACTAAATATCTGAAAAATTATAACTTGAATTCTTTACTGTCTCTAAATAAACAAAATGAAAAGCTGCTGAGCTAAATTCACTAAAGTTTTTTTTAAGTCTAATTGATACAACTTTTGGTCTGCTCTTAAAATGGTGTGTCAAATGTCTGTTCATTGTGCTTTCTGTGAAGTTTTAGTTTAGTACCTAATGTTTAAAGTTATTTCTTGTCTCTAGAATGACTTGATTGGTCAGAGCCTGTTTGACTACCTTCATCCCAAGGACATCGCAAAGGTCAAAGAGCAGTTGTCGTCCTCTGATACAGCTCCACGAGAGAGACTCATCGACGCCAAGAGTGAGTCTAAAGACACAAAAGTCCAGCACAATATAGTAAATAATGGACAGGGCAATTATTTATACTTCATTTCATGTCCCTGGATCAAAGTAGGGTTAGCGTTTTGAAAAAGATAATGATAAAAACCTCGTGTTTTCAGCAGCTATATGTGCTTTCACTCTGTACCACATTATGACATTGTGAAGCCTGAGACTGATCTGGAGAAAGTATATGGATTTTCAAAACGGAAAATGTTTTGCAACCCGGTCTTTATCAGGCCGTGGATAACAGACGGAGCCGGTTGAAAGCTTGCTCCATGACATCATTGGCTATTGTGAAATGAACACATGCTCTTGTGTATTGGCAGCTGGTCTTCCCGTTAAGACAGACATCACCCCCGGACCCTCGCGACTCTGTTCGGGGGCAAGACGGTCGTTTTTCTGCAGAATGAAGTGCAACAGGCCGTCTGTCAAAGTGGAGGACAAAGATTTCCCTTCAACCTGCTCCAAGAAAAAAGGTGCATGACTCTACGTAGATGGAAATACATTTATGCTTATCCTCATACTTACTATTCAGTATCACTGCAAAGCCCTCTGCACACCAGCTGTATTGTTATTATTCATTATCAGCACAAAGCCCATATCTGCTGCCGTATTGAAGTCTCAGTCAAAGGGCTTTTCCAATACCCTGCATTCTTTAAGTCTGTTTGTTCTCTTTGAGCTGCCGGGGATGAAAGCCCTGCTTCCCTGGTGTTTGCCTTTCTATTTTTAGAGCCACATCCTTATTAAACCAGGAATCACACCTCACTACTCACAAAAACCTCTTCATTACACAACACCGGAAGTTTGCTCCTTTAGCTGTATCTACTTATTAATCTAATGTTTAATGTGGCCTTTGCAAAACTTTCAAATGCCTCCCCGTGTGACTTAATATACAGAATAATAATATTCTACATTGGCATAGATTAATACATTTTGTGGCTTGTTTATCTATAATTGCATATATTATGTTATATCTTAATTATTACAATAACAGTAATAAGATACCTTTCTTACTTCTGTAATGCTGTCCCTTGTATTTGAAATAATACACACCTTAATCACTGCTTTTGAATCTAAAGAGTTTCTCCAAACATTGACATCATTGGAAATTTAATTTTGAGCAACATAATGCAAACCTGTGTAACACAAAGTGAACTTTGAGCTTGTTCCATAAGTATCCACATCCACAACAGAATTATACGTGCCAGAGCAAGATGTATGAGTTTATATAGCTTTTGGAAATTTTCATACAGTAGAAGGCAATTGCAGTTATTTTGTTATCCATAAATGTATGACTGCTACATTCACATAGCAAGAAAAAACAGTTAGCCAATTTTTTGGGCCATGCTGCCGGTGTCCGATTTTTATTTTTTAAATTCTTTTTGTGAACAAGAAAAATCAGAACGTGCACCTTTTGGAGCTGAGTGGTAAATGTTCGCACTAACTCGGGCCTTGGCAGAATAAAACCTCTTTGGCCTTGTGCCTGTTCTGCTCCAGGGTCTGAGAGCAGAGGAAACATATGGCTGAATGTGGCTCTGGTTGATGAAGGGAACTGAGATGTGCACTAAGTGACTTTTATTGTGAAGCTTTCCTGTCCAGTCAGGCAAATTATTTTGTACCAGAACAGAATGGACTGTTCGGGTCAAATTTAAGTACTAGTCTGAACACAACTGACATTATATTATATGTTTATTGACTTTTCAATGTCAAGTACAGTATATTATTGTTAGTTTACAGCATCTCACTTTAAAGCAACGGTGATCACCAAGAAGAAATCTTCATCTTTAGAACAACCACATAATTTATTTAAAGCTTTGTGTTGTGCAAGAGTTTATGAAGAGATAAGACATTCCCCGCTGGTGTCCATTTCCAGAAACGGTGTCTGTTCGGCTCACTGATTCCCCTTCCTCCCCGCAGCCTGGTGCTACTGAGATCTCTCCTGTGCATCCCTATATAACACTTGTGTCTCTTGTTCTGGTTACAGCTGATCGTAAGAGTTTCTGCACCATCCACAGTACAGGCTACCTGAAGAGCTGGCCACCCACGAAAATGGGCCTTGATGAAGACAACGAGCCAGACAATGAAGGGTGTAATCTTAGCTGCCTGGTGGCTATCGGCCGGTTGCACCCTCACATTGTCCCTCAGCCCAGCCTCGCAGACATCAGGGTCAAGCCCACAGAGTACGTCTCCAGACACGCCATCGATGGCAAGTTTGTCTTCGTCGACCAGAGGTAAGACCATAGATTTACTTCTACACTCTGCTTTCAGTGTCTTTTGATTGTGCTATACATTATTGAGGTCTCCTTGCATGACAACATTCTGTTGCATCTTGTTTTGTTCAGAGCAACAGCAATCCTAGCCTATCTGCCACAAGAGCTGCTCGGAACCTCCTTCTATGAGTATTTCCACCAAGACGACATTAGTCATCTGGCAGAGTGTCATAGACAAGGTATTACTGGTTAAACTATTGCTCATGACAATGGGAAATCTGGAGACATAAAATGTGTCTAAATATATAACTTACTCTACAACAGTGCTGCAGATGAGAGAGAAAATCAACACCAACTGTTACAAGTTTAAAATAAAAGATGGCTCCTTCATCACGCTCCGGAGCCGCTGGTTCAGCTTCATGAACCCCTGGACAAAGGAGGTGGAGTACATTGTGTCTACAAACACAGTTGTGTCGTGAGTACTTTTTCATTCCTCTACAATATTTGGTGATATTTGGGAACAGCTTTGGGTTCTCTAAAATTGTATTACTTACGAGAACGGCAAAAATGAACCCCATCCACATTTCCAACTTGATGCAGCTAAATGTAATAATCTAAAAAAACAAAATGATCAAAATGCAAAATGTAGCTCGAAAATGCACACAATTGAAAGGAGCCCTGTATCTTACCCTGCCTGTCTGTGATTTGTGTTGCAGGTGTCCCATGATGGAAGGGTCGGACTACCCCCAGTCTGCAGCCTCTCCACAGAGCATGGACAGTGTTCTCACATCAGAGGGTAAGTAAGCTGCAATAATCATACAAATACATTAGTGCTCTTGCATCATCATAAATGTTGTTTTTGTTCATTTTAAGGTGGAGGGCGGCGAGCATTTCAGACGGTGCCTGGAATTCCTGGTGGGACGAGAGCAGGGGCTGGCAAGATCGGACGCATGATCGCTGAAGAAGTGATGGAGATTCAGAGGTCATTTATTTTTTTCTACAGTCATTGTTTTAATATAAAAATGTCACCAGTTCAGGCATTTAGATTTTTAAACAAACTAAGCTCAACTACTAAACTTTCAACCTGTTACTGACATTTTGGGGAATCTTTTATTCACCCATCATTGGCTTCATTGACGGTGATGTATGTTTTGTCTGTCGTCTGTTCACTGATTTATTCCAAGCACAACTCTGGAGTCAAGACAGTCTGACATTAATCAATCATCAACCAACGATCAACTTTATCTTATTTTCAGTGTCGCTCAGTAGTTTCTAAATGTAAAAATCTGCATGTTGAACACAGTGTGATTTGTCTAATTTTATTTTATCTGATTGTGTGTTGTTCAGGATCCGAGGTTCCTCTCCTTCCAGCTGTGGCTCTAGTCCTCTAAACATCACCAGCACTCCTCCTCCAGACACCTGCTCACCTGGAGGGAAAAAGGTAACCTCTTTAGTCATCCTGAGAATTTCACTTATTACTTTAGAGCTGGTACATTATACTAATTTAGACTCCAAAAGGGAGTTGTGTCATATCATAAACTATATTTCATAATAAATAAAACAAGTAGATTAAATGTTGCAAATTTCTCCTCATGTCAACCGCAGATTCAAAATGGAGGGACGCCTGAGCTGCCAATCATTCCTGGACCTGACTCTGTGGGCTACCCATACTCAAACCAGTCCATTATGAGTAAGTTGCTGTTACTAAAATGGAACAAAAAATTCAATGTAGAAAATGTAATCATATGGAACTCTTTCTTTCTCATTCTGATCATAAATAACCCTTCAAATGTAGATGCCATTCTTTCAACTGCTCATTTATCTTGTGTCCATGTGCGCAGGTGACAACTCCCACCTCAGTATAGACATCATAGACGAGCCGGGCTCCAGCAGTCCCAGTAACGACGAGGCGGCCATGGCTGTCATCATGTCCCTGTTGGAGGCGGACGCCGGGCTTGGAGGTCCCGTGGACTTCAGCGACCTGCCCTGGCCTTTGTAATGGTCTACAAGGACTCCTATTCGTCCCAGAGCCACTGCTGGAGAGGGTCTAACCATCCCCATGACTACACTGTAAAAAAAACACAAGCCTTCTTAAAAGATCACTAGGTATAGACAGGGTGCAGAGCTGCCGCTGTTTGGATTCACTCCAACTCATCATTCCAAGTGGCCCGGAACTCCAGCAGGAGGAGGATTTGAACAGATAATCCCAGCGGTGCAGCTTCAACATTAAACAACACTTAACTTTCTATGCTGTGATGAGACGGTCGTTTTGCAGTGTTTAGTAAAACGTTTTTCATAACAGGAGTAAAATGTCTGACTGAACTTGGTCAAACAGTGACTCTAACACTGGACTCCTGAAATATACTGGTTGTCTTTACAGTACAGTTACAGCTGGTCTCATGTAGGACACTACCAGACATTAAGCACAGCAGATCTGCTCTGGAGCTTCACCTGGAAACGGCCCCTCTTTGAAATTCTCCTTCACTCGACCTCAAAAGTTGTACACGGTTGAGCTGCTCTGGTAAAGTGTGCAGTAGAGGTCTTTTCAAGCTGCTTCTCACCATATTGCAGGATACTAATTGATCAAGTTAATACTAATTTTATTCTAATCTAGTGTTCAATATTGTGTAAGCAATTGTACACATAAAAAAGTGTACTACAAAATAATCTGGATAAAGAATGGGCAAACCAAGTCAATACAATAAAAATGATAAACTTGCTGAGTTTTTTTTTTTTTTAATCAGACTGTTAAGACCTCTACTATTGAGTTCAAATCTGAGATGTGATGTCTTGTGGCTGGAAGGTTTAGGGTCAAGAAGGAAAAGTATTGTTCACTGCCATTAGTTGCACTCTGCTCTTCTACCGCTCCCTGTTCAGCATCAGCAGAAAGCTCTGACGTCAGGGTCGCACTGCCTCTCCACTACGTCACATACGGTTCACTGGGCCTTATGCCCAAATACTAATACAGGAAATGTGTTTGGACAAAATGGCTGTTCTGTTGCTTTGTACGGTTGAAATTGGAGATGTTCAAATACCTCTGAGCTGCTTAGTGCTTTGTCATACTCTGTCAGCCAAACGGTGGCTACTCAATGCAAACTAGCTTTTAGCTGAGAGGGCTAATCTGTAGAAAACTAAGCAACAGAGTTGGACAGGTAAAGGAATGGATGTTCTCTTATCACTTACTGTGGTCAGAGGTCGGGGGGGTCTCCACACTGACTCAAATTTACAACAAAACACTCTGCTCTCTCTGTGTGATTAGAGGAGGACTTGGCTTGGAGGAGGGTCCTGTGAAACTTCATTATAATCAAATTATTTTATGTGTTTTTAAGGTAATATGGATATATTATATATATATATATGGAATCTGTTATAAAGAATTATTATTTCAAAAAGCAGCTTTTGCAAAACAAAAAGAAGTGTTTTACACAATGTTAATCAGGTGTAGCATTAGCCTTGATCTATATGAGAGTCAAATCCTATAAATGTTCAGTTTATTAGCTAAAGGAAAATATGAGCAATAATTGATTTTCTTAAGCTTAAAGCGGGATTTGAATATCTTGGGACCACAGTACAGTTCAATAAAAAATGTACTCTAGCAGTTTGTTTGATTCCTACTATATGTAATGAACACAAATGACAAGGACAATTGATAGTAGAAAGTTTTTTTGTTTTTTTTCCCCAATAGTTAACTCTATTTGTAGTGTTTCAACGTGCAAAATGAATATAGCATTAGAGACACTCTGTGGGCTCTTGCAGTATTACACCCAAACTCCTTGACAAAGTATACAGCTACGGCACAGTCCTCCTCCAATCAGACAGCAGCTCTCGTCCCCTGTTTCCTCTGGTCCAGTGGTTTTCTGTTCAATGTTTCTACACTACAACAAGGTGTTCCCATGTTGCTACCCCTCCCCACTGACAATAATGTATCAGATCTTTAAATATTATCATGTAAGAGTATACTTTATGCAAATATATATGAGTATGATGAGTGTATTGTATGTATCAGCAGTGAAATATTTTTAAAATAAAATTATTTGTTTCTGTCATCTTTGGAGCTTTGTTCAGTCATGACTCAGAAGTGTAGCTTCAGCCAATCAGAACGGTCCTGGTATTTTTATAATGTTGCCATCCAGATGTAGGCAGCTCTGAGGGCGACGAGAGGAGACGAATGCAGGTCACGTTTGCTGCATTGGACAAGTAAAATTGTATTTTGTGATAACTGGGTCAAACGTAACTAGATTATTTGACAGTGGAGTCTGAGGTCTTATTGTCTAAAATAGTCCATAACAGTTCACATTGAATTATCAAATATTTTATATAACCTATATATTATTCACTCAGCTTGGCTACTTTGTCTTTCATCACTTGCCAAACTTTAGAAATTGCTGGTTGTGCTGAAACGGAACCTACTTTTTAATTCTGCATTTGCATTTCTTAGCAATTGCACATGATGGTTTATACCTGATGCCAAGTAGTAATGCTCACTTAACAAACTTTTAATGTCAAATGTTCGTATGCGCTTCAACATTCAAAAACAGAAGTTTAAAATATTCCAAACTCTCGTACCTGAATAAATGTTTTGGTTTGTCAAATCTATTTATAACAGTTCAATATAGTAAACAAGCATAACTTATTTTGTAAATATTATTTATTGAAAAACAAAAAACAAAACCATAGTAAACATCTTGTGTGACATCATGTGTTCCTGCATTTTGTCATATCATATAAAAGCCAGAGTGAAATACATTGAACCATTTTTTACATCTCTTGATACCTGCAGTCTATTATCCACAGTCTACAACTATTTTGTAGATATGTGCATTTCTTCTACACATACATAGTTTGTCTGTGCTGAACCTTGTAGGGTCTCAGTCGAAGTCGAAGGGCAGCCAAGGCAAAGTGGTGTTCTGCCCCTCACAAAAAACGGGAGGAGGATTAAGGATACACTGCCGCATTCACTCTCCAAACAGAAGAGAGTGAGACCCTGTGCTCTTTGGCAAATAACGTAGGGTGCGTTCACACTTGTACATTCTAAACCTGGACCAGATCAGGACAAAACAAGGACTGAACAGGACCAAACCAAGTCTACATCAGAACTAAACAAATCTAAGAATAATTTAAGTGTGAACACACCCTTAATCAGTGCACAAGAACGTACGCGAAAAAAAAAAAATAAAACTTTCATGCAATGGTGCCGTCACATTAACAAATATGATTCTGATAATAATAGTAATAATAATAAAGTATAATAAATAATAAATATTAACACTGTAATATGGATTGAATAAAAAAGATAAACTCAAAAAGTCAAAAAATACATAGCTATTCTGAAAACAGTTTTGAAACAGCCTTCAAGATCTTATTTCTTCAAACTTGACACTGAGGTAGAAAACCTTGTACTGAGAAGTTGTCAGATTAAATTACTCCCGGAACAGCGAAAGGTACAATACACAAAGATAAAGAGTGTGACTGACTATATAATTCACACAAACAGCAGATCGTAGCAGCACCAGATAAAGCAACATCATCCGTGCCAGACCAGAGCCGTGTCTTTTCTCTCGCTCTTTCAAGCAGAATGAACTGAAAGGTTAAACCCTAGACACTGAGCATTGATTATTAGACAGAAGGTTATTTCTTTCATAAAACAACTTTAGGCTTAATCTAGAGATGGAGCTAGTTTCAGCCTAGGATTCCAGAATAAGCATGGACACCCATAAGAACCTGGGTGGGTCATCACAGATTTATCCATAAAGCTGACAGGCGCACAGGGCTCGATCTAGAATGACTAGCAGTGAAGAGGTGAAGGAACATAGACTTACAGTACCACTGTCCATAAAATGTCTGCATTACAGCTTATGTGTACATACTGTGCTGTTGGTGAAAATGAGACCTGCCTAATTTTTAAATATATATATTATGTGACTTTTTTCTGTTTATTGCTTTTGTCCTTCTGTTTTGCCTTTGTGATATATAAAATTTATATTCGTAACACAGCACATTCAAGTGCATTTTGTCACAAGTCCACTCCTATTTCCTGTAAGGGTAGCTGTTTCTGTTTGAGAGTGAATGCGGCGCTGGGGCTCATGCAGAAGGTGAGGGTGGGTCTGGGCTGGGGTCGTAGTGGTATGTGGCCTGAGAGTGGCTGCTGTGCTGGTTACTGTGGGCCAGGCTGGGGCTGGGCACTGCCTGATGTGGGATGTCCTGTAGGGGGTGAGGGGCACTGTGAGCGGCTTGTGGGAGCAGAGGCTCCAGTCCCGCTGTGGGGGGCTGCTGTTCATGCCCCGGGGGCACAGTGTCCAACTCGTCCACTGGTGGCCCGGGCTGCATCACCACCAGCTGGTCCTGAGGGATGTCTGCGGCTGCAGCGGCCAGGTTTGTGGTGGACTTGGACTTGACACACTGAAAGTCCACATGTCGACTCTTGCCCTCCTCCTTCTCCCAGGACATCCGGATGAACGGGCGCTGCACATAGTTATAGATAACCTCTGGACGTCCTCCGGGGCGTCTTTTTACCTTCTCCTTATAGGTCGGGTAACCTGAGGAGGTAGACAATACTGGAGTTAGGAACATGTACCGTATCTATGTGAAGCAGTGAAATTATGGTCTGTAAAGGACCATGACACAGAAGGTCGGGGTTCTCTAAAGGCTGTAGTGTTTACCTTCAATGCCCAGTCGGATTTTCTTCAAGCCCCTGTCTTTCAGCACTGCTTTGGCCACGTCTCTGTTCTCAATGTACTTGAAGAATCGGTACAGCTTGGTGCTGTAAATTACTGGAAAACAAAAAGGACAATGTTAAATGATGAACTACAAACTTTCAATTCTTGTGCGTGTTGTACAGTCTTACTCTGGGAGTACTCCTCTCCCATTTGTGGTGGGTACTCCTCGTCCCAGTCCACCACGTCATCGTCCGTGAGGACCACCACATGGCACTCCCTCTCTCCGCTCTGCGCACTGGCCACCATCAAAGGCAGCACCATCTCCTCCAGGTAACACTCAAACTGTCGCCGTGCACCGTCGTTGGACAGCTCGTGCATCAGGGCACCTGGAGAGAGGGCAACAAGTCTCTGAACACCACGTGGGGAAAACCGGTTTAACACACAGGTAGTAGCAGAGTACAGACTAACTCTGCAAAGAATACCATGTTCAACTTTCACTACCGAAACAGTATCTCTTCAATACGATGTCCAGGTAAATTATTATTCTCAGCACAAGCACTGATTTAAGAATTAGGGTTGTACTATGAATCACAACCAAATGCAACATGCAGATACATAATTATTCAACTTAGATAACCATGATAAAATGTGATGACATCAAAATCAGCAGCACTGAGGATATCCATTCTTTGATTTAGTATCATTATTATTATTGGTCTGTAAATACTGCTATCGCTCTTTCTCTGATGCAGATTACTTGAAGCTCTGTGGTGCAAATTGTGGGGGTGTCATTTTCAGCAAAAGTGGCCTGAATTAGCACAAAAAGTAGGTCATATGTAGCAGCCAGTGTCTACTTTAACACCTTTATACTGTACTATAGTAGAGAGACATTTGAGCCGACAGCAGAAATGAAACCCCACCAGCAGAGTACTATTTAGTTCCATGCTCACGACTCATCTTCTTTTACTAAACACAAATGTAGATGCAATGTGTCGAAAGTCAAAATTCAACAAACCTGGTGTAGTGAAATGTTTATATAATTAACTACGGAACAAGCACTAAAACCCAGAGCTTATCATGACCTACTTAAAAACAGACCAAACCAGACAAACCTCCCACGCTGAAAATACACTACAATTACGGTAAACAATACAGTAGTAGCTGTAACAGTAATCGTAGTAGCCACTGAAGCAGTAGTAGTAGTGACAGTTCAGTATTTGTCTGAGGTATTGCGATAAGAAAATGCTAGGCGCAAACAAAAACACAATGACTTACCCACACCGTGAGAGCTACCCAGTGTGGAGCGTCAGCCAAAAAAACCTGCGATAAAAACACGCGTTGAAGAAGCAGCCCACCCGAGCGCCGAGAGCGTACTCACTTAGGTCTCTGCACTTGATGGTGTTGTAGTTGAAGGAGATACAGAGGTAGTCACATGCCTCCCGCAGCTCAGGAATGGAAACGCCGTCAGGGCAGCGGATTATCCCCGACTTGTAGTAATCCTACCATTTTGAGAAGCGCGCGCACACACACACACAGGTAGAGAGAGAGAGAGTGGGAGCAACGTTCACACAGGAGCGGGGGAGAGAGAGAAGAAGCACGACGCCATTACTGATGCTGCTGGGAGGGAAACCGAGGATGAGAGCAGGAGGGAGGGAGGGAGGGATGAGTTGTGTGTGTGAGAGAGAGATGCTCTGTTTACAGGAGGGGGAGGGGCTCTGATGTCACTTCCTTCTCTGTGCTCCACTTTCCATCGTCAAACTGCTGCCTAAAGCGCTGCCAGTGCCAGCCAGCCATTGTGCAGATAAAAGAGGCTGGACTGAGCAATAAAGAAGAGACCAAGGTTTAGTAGTTTAGAGTATGTATGACAGAACGGTAAAGTGGTCCATAAAAGATGGCTATGAGTGGGCAGAAAAATAAAGATCGAATTGACAATGACTGAAGTCGTTTAAATAATGGTACAAAACTGGTTAATATTTCATAGGCTCTACATTTTAAAAACTAAATATTTTAGTATTGGTTTGAATAGCTACTTCAGTCAGCGGATACAGCTCCCAACTCCATCTAGGGTTATGATTCAGCAACATCCTATTTTTAGTTATCCACAGCAGGATCTTATTTAAGATTCTCAGAGGCAAATCCAGTGAAAAAGCTTGAAGGTTATAACATCACCATTTGAGGAAGAATTCTGCTAAGCCAGGGGTGTCCAAACTTTTTCCATCAAGGGCCACATATAGAAAAATAGACCAAGCAGAGGGCCACAAATCAACTGTTAAACGTTCAAAAAAGTTGCATTTATCTGATGTTTTAAGTACCACCACACATAAATTCAGTTTCAATGCCTTAATATCAGGTCTTCCTCACACCAGAATGTTAGGTTATAATTGTAGAAAGTACTTCTCAGGACAATGTGGACCAATTCACCAGGAAGCCTGAGGGCCAAGAAAAATTGGTCCAAGTGCCACATTTGGCCCCCAGGCCATAGTTTTGACATGCCTGTTTTAAGGTATGTCCAGCTAAAGTATTAGAGAAGAACCATATTTTGTGGTTTGTCTCGCCTAAACTTTAGAGTGATGCATTTTAACTTTGTAATAACAGTGTACTTTTACTATGTATAGGGTGACTTTTTAACATCTGTCCAGGGACTACAGATGAAAAATAGCCTTGTGGCTAATTCTGGCATTTTTACATGTAAATGTGGATTAATATGCACTGTCCCTGAAATCAATAAAAAAAAAAAAAAAATAACTTTCTTATATTAATCCAGCACAATACTTCATATGCCTAAATTTAGACAAGGTAGTCAAGATGGCAAATTACAGAAACACATATTTGGAAGATTGTTTCTCACCAGAATGGCTCTGAACACAGTAGAGCTGATCCCATCAGCCACTTCATACTCGCCCTTGTCGTTTGGTCGAGTGAAGTTGTTGTCCCGCCCCGAGCCAAACATCCTGGAAGCACAAGAGTAATGTTAATTAATCGATTGCAACAAATATATATTTTAATCAATTCATGTTTTTAAAACCTATGAAGGACCCTGAGTGCCAAGTTAAATGGGAACTCTTTAAAAGAGTTTTTTTTTTTTTTTAAATAAATCAATAAATAAATACTTCTTAAAAGACGATTTAGTACATTTATTTCCAAATTGTTTAATTAAATCCATTTTAAAAAGATTATTTGATATGCAAATAAACCAACACTTTTATGAACAGGGTTTTCAAAAGACTATTAAATAAACTGATTAACAAAAAGTTTTATCAAAAGGGGCTGTACCTGATTTTACTGATTTGAAATATGAAAAAGTAGTTCATTTTAAAATCTTTACAGCAGTCACATGTATCGCTCACTTATCTAAAGCTGTTCCAGCGCCCCAAATATTCACTGTGATGAGTTTATAAGCACTTTTCACAAATCTCTGAGCCCAGAGCGTCATGGTAAAGTTAACATGCTAACAAACATTAGCATGCTATTAGCGCACTTCCTGCTTCTCGTAAAATAAAACGCTCCATAATTAGATGCAGAGAAAGTGTTGTGATCTCATTTTTTGCTTTTGCAATACTGCCGTACTGGGGGAAAACCGATTTTACTTTATTACATGCTAAAAATCAGGAACATGACCACTAATGAACACTAGTTCTGTTTTTCACGTTTCATAACAGTAAAAATCAGATACAGCTCATATAACACTGTTTTTAAAACACAATTTGTTAAATGCATTTGTAAAAACTTTATTCATTTACAAATCCTTTTAGGTCATCTTTTGCAGTTTGTATTATCTTAACTTTTCAGTGGTTCTCCTAGTCCTCCTGGCTAATCTAAAGCAAATAATAAAAGTAAACTAGGAAGGAGATCTCTGATTGGTTTACAAGTTGCTCTAACCAATCAGAGAGCTACATACTAGTTCCCCTTTATTATTCGCTTACTTTAGCCAGGAGGACTAGGAGAACTACAGAAAAGCTAAATTGAGAAGCTCATTGGAGAGGCTAATCAGAGAACGTACAGTTTGAAAAAGGTTTTCCTAAAAGTATTTGTAAATGCAGGTAACATGAGGTAACTGTTTTACTAAATCTATTTTCAAAAACGATTCTACAAAAATTATTTGCTATATTATTAAATAATTAAATGGTCTTTCAAAAGTTTAGTACAATGTTTTAAATCATGAAATCAAATCATGTTTTAAAAATTGCTTTAATAAAAGTGTTTAAGCATTCATGAAGTAAACTGTCTTTTAAAAACACTTTTGATAAAAGCATTTGTGTTATATATAAAATCATCTTATAAAGACTCCTTTAACTAAAGCTTTAAAGCCATTTAATGTGGCCCTCAGGTTCCTCCATAAAAATAAAAATCATCATGAAAACTCATTTTTAAAAACGTAAACGTACCTGCCCAGCATGGTGTTGGGCTGGGCCGTGAAAATAGCAGGGTCCACCACAAAGCGGGTGTTGTCTACAATGAGCGTGACCCTCTCTCCGAGCCGCAGCGGTCCCCTGTGGCTCTCCTTGCTGCCGAGGTCGTACACATAGATCATGTCGTTAGGGCCCTGTCCCACCAGTTTGGGGTGAAGGTCTGCAGAGCGAGGCACATGTCCCACATGTGAGTAGGTTGGAGGGACTCTGGGTGGACGGGGGCTGGACGAGCGGGATGACGAGCCACCATCTCCACGCTCACGATCTGACACAAATACCCAGAACAGAGCAAGAATAAGATCTGTACACAAATGAGGACTTGTTCATTTCATTTTCACTCTTGTTACCCAAGATATGGAAATATCTGATTGATTTTTGGGCTGAAACGATGAATCAACTAATTGTAAATTGTTGATTACAAAAAAATATTCAGTCTTGTTTCACATATTCATAGTCAGTTGTTATCTGGACTACAGACTCAGACATGAACAAAGACAGTGACGTTATTAAAACAAAATGTAAAAAATAATCAACTATTTCAGATTTTTATAAATAGCACACTTTATTCATAAATATGCTCCATCTAGAAGCCTTCAGTCCCCATGTTTCAACCTTTATTTACTTAAAAATGTATCTACATGGTCTCAATGTACAATAGAAATAATTGTGTACTTTGTGACTAGTAAAATAATTGTTAGTGTGAGCCCAAAGTGATAATATAAAACATAATACATGAAAACCTCTTCGATGCCAAAGGGATCCATGTCACAAAAAAGAACCTGTTTGTGTGATTAAGGTGTTGGGTGTGTGTTACTCACCGTGCTGTCGAGTGGGGGAGGTGACGTTGCGGATGCAGGGGGTCAGCTGGTTCTCTCCTCTCTCGTGGGAGGAGTCTCGTGAACGATCACAGGAGCGACGGCGCTGCTCTCTGTAGTGCTCACCTGCTCGGGCCCCACCTCCTGTGGCCCCGAACGCACTCATGACCTGTTGCTGCCGCTCAAGGTCCACGACGGGCTCACCCAACGGCTCGCTGTGGACACAAGAGGAACATAAACACAACGTTTTACTCTATTTGTTTGGTGGGTCAACAGACAGCTTAAAAAGGACAGTTTAGCTGACGACCCCTGACGACTGGGGACACTCCACAAGAATAGCACAGCTCACGCTTTTCAGGATGTGTTCATTTACAAGTGGCGAATTTCTTGCATTTGTTTTACTGTGTCAGTGGTATATATAAAGTAGTTTCAATATTATCGTTTATCAAAATATTTTCACTTGCCGTGTATTGCCCTTCAAATATTGTTATTGTGACAAGCCTATTTCTGCCCTTGTCATTTTTTATTTAAACTACATTAAGATAGCTCCCTGGACTTCATTGTTGTTCACTGTGTTTTTCCTGATTGTCCGAATTAGGGTTGTAACAAAAAAAAATAAAATTGATTAACAAATACATTTTAAAAATCATGATACTCAAAACTAATGTCAAAACTAGGTAATCATTTCTCAGTGTCGGTACTGACAAAAACAGTATTAAGAGGAAAGCATTAATAAGAAAGTATTTGTGATATTGTAACAAGTATGGACAAAATTCCTTAATATCAGAAACAAAACAAAAAAACTAGTCCAACTAATAAGTTGTGCAAATCACTAATTTTTACTGATTTCATTTTCAGACAAATAAGTTCTGACAGTAGCTTTTTATAGACGTTTGAAGTTTGTATGCTGGCAGAGACACAAACTCTTAAGGTTACAGAGAGTGCACTGATGCGTGGCTTTAAGAGACAATGCGCTGGTTTACCGAGTGCACATATCTCACATCCTCTCTAAGCAAACTTACACGCTAAGAGGAGAGAGTTTGTGCCGGCTCAAGTGCCATCAGAGTTTTATGCAAAAACTCCACTGTCAACTCAAGTCACCCTTCAAACTGAAGCCAGGAAGAGCGAAGACGAGATGAGACTGAAGATGTGAAAAAGCCAGAGTGACTGACGGACACTTCAGAAGTTCTCCTGTAAAAGTTTGGTCCATTACACAAAGAGTCAATGGTTAGTAACCAGTAATATTATTAATGATCAAAATCTGAAAACTGAAATTTGTAAGGATTGTAGTAAGTAAGGAAGTAGAAAAGTATGTGATTCTCATATTTATTAACAGCCAATAGTCACATTTTCACAAAAATTTGAATGCCTCAGGAAGCGTTTAAAACGTGCTTTATAAGCTGAATGTTGATGTGGCTAAACCTCTTTGTCAATGTCCAATCTCGTCTGATCTCAGAAGCTAAGCAGGGTTGGGCCTGGTGATGAGTACTGAGATTGGAGACTGCGGAGAAAACCAGGTGCCTGTCAGGCAGCAGTGGCACCTGTTGTCCTTAGGCAGGACATTTAACCCATTTTACCTAGTGCCACTGTGGTGTGTGAGTTAGTGATCAGAGAGGCCCAATGGGATTGTCAGTCTCACTTCTGTCAGTCTACCCCAGGGCAGCTGCAGCTACAAGAGCAGCTTAGCTCCACCGAGTGTGGCATGAACGAATAATGAAATGTAAAACGCTTTGGGTCTTGGAAGTCACAATATAAAGCAATGCACAATTGTTGTTAAATAAAACAAAATAAAAACGTAAAAGGTTGAAATGTAGGCTGTGCTGTTACAGTTTTTAAGAAGGAACTACAATCACAACTGAATCTGTGTTGTCACTAAACCCGTGGATAGAGGATACATACAAGTTCTTCTACTTCTCCATGTTTGTCTAATTAAATAACACAATATTCGGTCAAGATTGTAATTTTCTGTTCTTCAATTTTTGAGCAAATGAAAAAGGCAAAAATACTTTCTGTCCACTTTTAGTTCGGTATTGGCGATTCGGAAACAATTAAAACCCATTGTACTGATTAATTAACAAGAAGGCTGGAATGAAGGTTAATGAACATTATACACTTTTAGTCACACACAGACAAACTAAAATCACTCATCCAAGATCCAAACTGCTCCCATGGGATTGACTGAAAGTGATGTCTGATTATAGCACATTTTGAGACCTGCTTATAAGATAAAACTGGATGGAAACCTGTAATTACATTGCTGCTGGCACCTCACAGGACATTAGTAATATTAATAAAGTTTGTCTGATAGATCTGTCTGCCTGTTAGAAAATGCACCACTGATCGATGGTGTTGTAGAGCTTATGAGGCAGAAACACATCTCTGTAATGATCCAGGCTGCACTCTCCAGAGACCAGCTGCTCTGAAATATGATGAAGACAGTCTAACGAGGCCTGTCCAATCACAGCAATGCACCATGGGAGTGAGTAAATAACTACACCTTTACGATCTCTGAGGGACACAGACTTATAGACTTAAATAGAGAGCGTCGTAAAGCAAATAAGCGCCAAGACTGCAGGCACAGGAGTCTGAAGATGTTCACTGTTATAATAAGGCATCTTATAGTGCAGAAAAAAGTCCCTTTCCTTTCAAAATACATTAAACTAAATTTGTTCTACAACTTTATTTTGTATTGTTCCTTCTGTTCTGATATTTTGTGCCACTGCTTGACCAGTCACTTGTACTTGGCTCTGTGTCTGTGCCAGTTCATTAAAATTGGTTGATTATGAGAAATTTTGTACTACCCTAACCCTGCTACCAAGCAACAACCAAAAATTGTTTTGAACCAGCAGCGCCCAAACATCTATGACTAGAAATTATAAAGACTTCTTGATTTCACATAATAAAGGGGGGACAACAGCAAGCTGAACCAAAGGAGGGATATATCTCGTCATATTATCTATTAATGTGAAAAAACGTTTGTTGTCGTTTATAGATATGAACATAGATTTCATTAAACACAACCTTACATCGGCTATAACTTTGACATAATAATGGATCATTTTCTTCATCCCACTCCCTTTTGAGAAATGTGCTTTTTGTGATTAGTAAAGGACAATGTCAATTATGCACAAACTCATAATCAATCATTCAATCAAGCAGCACTGTCAACATTACCTGCAGGGGCTCTACTATCCTGCTCTCGCCGTCAGACGCCATTGGAGGTGGTTCATTGAGTTCACTCCATAAATAAGTAATAACTACATTTATCTACATTTTCTTGTCATAGTGGAGATTTGGGAAGATCATGGGCACTAAACTTGCCTCATGTTCACCCCCATATCTTTCTTCACTGGGATCTTTCCATCATAAAATATAAAGTCTGTAAAAGCTGCCTCGGAAGGGAAGGGAGCTGCAGACGGTGCCAGTGTCCTTGAAGAAAAGGGTCACAACAGCAGGTATGAAAAAGCATGCACTCAAAAAACACACGCTCCAACGACCACTTTTTAACAATCATATAAATATCTAATTTATTCTTTGACATTTCGGTGAACAAGATACAAGGTTAACAACAGAATGATTTCACACAACTCCCACTATTCCTGGCACCTTTTCCTCTCCACTGGGAAAAACAATGATAACCCTTGAAGATTATATTTGAAAAATAAAATAAGAGCTGTGCTGGAAGTCATGGGCCAGCAGCCAAAGACGCGACCGGCAGCAGAGGCGGAGGGAACAAAGAGACTGTGAGAAGGCAATATTTCACTTACACTAGCAACGTCTCATCTTTCGTAAGGCAAACCTCCCGGCTGAATCTCACTCAGGTCAGGCTACAATTTCACCTCTGGACACTACCAGGTTCAAATCTCATCCTCACTGCTCCTTGTAACCAGCCTTTATCTTTCCTGTGATATTTGAAAATGAACAAAGGCAAAATAGGAGAAAAAAGGATCTAATAAAAGCATGAGGTGAGGGACTCGTGGGGTGAGGGTCCCATCCATTATTCAGGGTCTGCTGACACCGAACGAGTTGAAGGGTAAAAACTGAGGCTGCGTCTCGACTTTGGAGACAGAATATGTGAATTATCGCATTACTCTGGTCCAAATATAAAATAAAACGATGAATGATAAACCTAAACTGTAGTAAATGAGTCAATTTCGTCCTTATAACTGAAGCATTTGCAAGAAACAAACAAAAAAAAGAAATAGGCCTACATGATAGAAATACACAAAAATGAAAGATTCACATGTGGTTTATAAGACTGCTAATAAAATTCTTAAAATTCCCACTGTCTGCAGAGTTTGACAGCAGCATTGCTTTGGATCAATGATTTAATTTTTAAAGATGACAGCCTATAATTGTGAACGATAGGCAAAGTAGCAGATGTATAATAGCATTAAAATAGTGAGGGTTCCAGGAGGGCGGCCCTGTACCTACCACTCTGTATCCGAGGGCCAAGTGAAGACAAAGCAGCACGGCACAACGGCGGAACAAAAGCCTCGCGCTCCTCCGAACAAAACGGGCTTGCCGGCAGTTTCAGCATCCTCGCTCATTACTTTGCAACTTAATCCACATCGTTTCCTGTGCTGGGGGTGGGCTCGGGCTCGCTGCTAAAGACCACCGGCTCGCCCAAAGCCTGTGATGCGTGTCCGGATGCAGGAGCGTGAGCGTGAGCGGCGCGCTGCTGCTGGTCAGTCATTCACGGTACGCGGAGGAAGCAGACACGAGCTTGTGAATGGCCGCGTGCGACTGAATCAGAGCGGCGCTGCCTTCACGTGCGGTGGGAATGCGCAAACTAGGCCTGCACGATTTGGGAAAAATGTCGAATTGTATTTTCTTTCCAAACCAGTATTGCAATTTCTATAATATTTGCGTTTTATTTTTAAATAACTGTACACCTTTTATTTATTTATTTTGTAAGCACTGTAACATTTTATAGGGGTCCAAGAGAATTGACAAAGACTGAAGTAGGCCTATGAACTAATAAAAAGAATACCATGTAATTCAGACGATATTTTTTAACAAATATAAATTGCACCGTTAACAGTTTTTTTATTCAAGCAGAAAATGATATCGATGCTATTTCAAAACATACAGCATTTGCGATGTATCCATTCAAATTTCGATTAGATTGTGATTAATCATCTTTCAACTGAAGGTCTGCTTCTTTTTTCCCCATGTTCTCATCTGATGACGGGGGATAATTTGCAGGCAAGTGATAACCTTGTATAGCAGAAGGTTCCCTTGAAGTCACTCCCAATGGTATGACTTACTGAACCAAAAGGTGGGGAAAGTCCTAGATAAATATTATAATATATATGCCCTGAAAAATGACTTGGAATCAATGGTTTGAGTTCTCTAAATTAGAGGCAACTGAAAACGTATTATTGTCCATTTTCCACCCATAAGTTAAACGGTAGTGGGGGAGGCACCAACATGGCGGCCCGATAAGTCGTGTTTTGCTGGAGCTCCGAAAAACCGCAAAATTTGGACGTTAAATGCATATTTTTTCCACTGGAAAAGTGATTATGGACACTCAGAAGTTGATTAAACCTGCAAAATTGCAGTTTGCTCCTCCGAAATCCAACGCGAAGAAGCTGTCGAAAGTAACAGAAAGTGAACACGACTATGCTAATATGGAAGTTGCTAATACAGGACCAAATAAGCGCGAACATGGAGTAGACTCGGCGCCGTCGACTCCATCAAAACAACAGCCGGAGGAAAAAAGGACCAAACCAGCTGAGGAAGGTGATGGTATCTCCAATAAAACAATATTTGATGCCATCTTGGCACTGGAGAAGAAATTTGAGACTCAGCTTGAGGACATCAAAGAACAAAATAGACAGAATGCGGCCATGGTTACCAGTTTGGCAAAGGCTGTGGAGTTTAATGCTAAAGAAATGGAGGATTGCAAAAAGAAAGTTGTTCGGCTGGAGAAGACAAACGAACAGCTGCTCAAAGAAAACTGTGAACTGAAAGAAAGAGTAAAAGAACAAGAACGATACAGAATGAGATGGTGCCTCCGGCTGAAAGGTATAAAAGAAAACAAGGACGAGAACATTAGAGCATCTGTAGTGCAAATTCTGCAAAAGATTACTCCAGATTTGAAGTTGGAAGAGGCAGTGGATATTGTCCATAGATTAGGAAACGAGTTGAGGACAGGAATAGAAATGTTGTTGTTCTTTTCACTCAAAGACGAATAAAAGAAGAAATCTGGAAACGAAGCAAAGATTCTCCAGTCTGCAAAGAAGAAGGCATCAGATTTACAGAGATGTTACCACAAGAGGACCTGGAAAACCGACGACGTCTTTGGCCTTTGATTGAGGAGGCGAGACGTGCTGGTAAACGGGCATATTTTCGAGGTCCACATGGATTCATCGATGGACGTAAAATTGAGGAGAAAAGGGGCAATTGATTCTGTCAAGAATTGACACAGTGGAAAATTTGTTGGCGGTTGGAGGAGCTCATCTTTTAGACCGTTTTTTCTTTCTCTTTTACACGGGGTGAGTGAAATCTTGTTTATAGTTCATGATAAATGTTAATATTTTATTTGGTTCTTTAAATGTTAGGGGCTTGAAAGAAATTGTCAAAAGAAAAGCTTTATTTTTGTATTGTAAAGGTCAAAAATCTAACTGTGTATTTCTTCAAGAAACTCATTCTTCAGACAGTGACGTTACTTTCTGGTCAAACCAATGGGGGGATAAGATCCTGTTCAGCCATGGCTCATCAAGATCGGGAGGTGTGGCCATATGTTTCAACAACTTTCCTGGAGAAGTCATGACACACCGGACAGACATGAATGGACACTGGTTGACTGCTGTAATGAAAGTTGAAGGTTTGTTTTTTATTTTAACAAATGTATATGGGTACAACAATGACAGTCAGAATAAAGTAATGTTAGAAGAAATAACCAATACAATTTCAGAACTAAAAGGTCGATATCCTACTGAGTATATCCTGATGGGTGGAGACTGGAACATGACATTTGATGAGTGGTATGACAGATGGCCTTCAAGAGCTAGTAGACCTCAATACAATAACATAATGTGGGAATTTATGGCAAATAATAATCTGATAGATATTTGGAAAGTAATGAATCCAGGGCTTCAGTGTTTTTCTTGGTTTAAACCAAATGGGACGTGCAAGTCTAGAATTGACTATTGGTTAGGAAGTGATCATATTTGCAAACAAACTTCGAAAGTTGTAATTTCAAATGCACCTCTTTCAGATCATTGTTTCATAGGGCTGAATTTAGAACCTGAAATCAGGAAATCAAATAAAAAAAGTTTTTGGAAGTTTAATGCCAAATTTTTACAAAATGAAGATTACTGCAATATAGTTAAAAGGATAATTAATGATATTAAGGCTAATGTTTCGATTATAGGACACATCAATAAATGGGAATTTATAAAATTTAAGATTAGAGAATTTAGTATTCAGTTTGGTAAAGACCAAATCCGAAAACAAAGAGAATATGAGAGTAAGTTACTTCAAGAAATTAGTCAATGTTGCAGTCAAAACGAATTAACAACTCAAGAAAAAAGTAGACTTATGGAATTGCAAACTCTATTAGATCAACGCTATCTGAATAAAGCACAAGGTGCTTTTGTCAGATCTCGTGCCAAATGGATTGAGGTGGGAGAGAAAAACTCTTCTTACTTTTTCAACTTGGAAAAGAGTAGACAAAAAAGAAATTTTATAAGTAGCCTATTAATTAATGAAAATGAATGCAAAGATTCTAAAATGATAGAAAATGAGGTTTATGAATTCTATTCTAAATTATATTCCTCTCACTATTCCCAAAATGAGTGTGATGTTTTTTTTGATCAAATTGGTCATTTGATTCCTAAGATTGATAGGTCATTTAAAGAATTTTGTGATTCAGACCTAAAAATTGAGGAATTGGATGCGGTTATTAAAAAAATGACATCTAATAAGTCCCCAGGTTGTGATGGGCTCACAGTTAACTTTTACAAATTCTTCTGGGAAGATGTGAGGGAAATATTGTTTAAAGCATTATTAGCTTGTATTGAACAGGGAGAGCTGATGAACAGTATGAAACAAGGGATAATTACTCTAATCCCTAAAACAGGCAAAGATAAACGGCTATTGGAAAATTTAAGACCCATAACACTCTTAAACACTGATTACAAAATCTTCTCTGGTTCAATTGCAGCAAGAATTAAACAGGGAGTTTCAGATATAATTAGTGAAACACAATCAGGTTTTTTAAAGGAGAGAAACATCCATAATAATATTAGACTTGTCTTAGATTTAATTGATTATAGTGATTTAATTGATGATGAAAGTTTTATTTTTTTTCTGGATTTTTATAAAGCATTCGATTCTGTAGAACATCCCTTTATTTTAGAAACTCTAACTCGATTCGGATTTGGTGTAAAATTTAGAAACACTGTTAATATTCTGTATAATGATATAAATAGCTCTGTATCCTTAGGCCATGGAACATGCAAAAGATTCAACATTAAACGAGGGATTCGTCAAGGCTGTGGAAGCTCGCCCTTATTGTTTATAATGGTTGCAGAGATGCTCGCTATTTTAATAAAAAATAGTGATATTGCTGGTATTGACGTCATGGGCAAAACGTTAATAATTAGTCAACTAGCTGATGACACAACCCTCTTTCTAAAAAATAAAGATCAAATTCCCTTAGCACAACAAATTATTGCTAAATTTTCTAAAGCCTCAGGTCTGCAACTAAATTTGAATAAATGCGAATTATTTGCTCTAAAAGACGATTCTCAACATTCATTATACAATATTAAGGTGAAGAAAGAGGTGAAATACTTAGGTATACTTATTACAAAAGATAGTGATATTTCGGTCAAAACAAATGTAAGTGATAACATTGACAAATGTAAGTTAACTTTAAATAGATGGTTACAACGAGATATTACTGTCTTTGGTAGGATATTACTGACCAAAATGGATAGTCTCTCTAGATTAATCTATCCAGCATATTCTCTCCCTATATCAAAAAGAATGATCAAAACAATTAATAGCTTAAACTTTAATTTCATTTGGAGGAACAAATGCCATTACATAGGAAAAGATGATTTAGTCAAACCTTATGGTGATGGAGGGGGAAATGCAATTGATTTTGACATCATGAATGGTGTATTGAAACTTAAATGGCTAAAATCCTTTTTAAACAATAGCCACTCTATTTGGTTTTACATACCCAACTTAATTTTTAATCAACTTGGAGGAATTAATTTTCTTTTAAAATGTGATTTTGATTTAAATAAACTACCGGTTAAACTTTCTGATTTTCACCAACAGGTCCTTCTGTACTGGAAAATGATATTCAAACATAATTTTACCCCCCATAATAGCCCAGTGTGGAATAATAGATATATATTGCTCAACAAAAAATCTGTCTTCATTGAGGAATGGTTTTCCAAAGGAGTGTGGGCTATAGCTCACTTCATAAATGATGATGGACATATTTTACAACATGACTCTTTCTGTCAGAAATTTCAAATTCAATGTAATAGAAGAAAATATAACCAAATTGTGAAGGCGATCCCAGTGTCGATTCGAACTATGGTTGAACAGGATGTGATGTATTCTGATATTTCTCCTAGACTGAGACAACTATGCATTGAAGGCGTTATATTTTGTGATAAGAAATGCAATAACAAATTTCTAAGATGTTCCTTACTAAATTATTGTTTTCCAAATTCTGTTAAAAGGAATTACATTCTTAAAGATTTCCAAAAGGAAGAAATTGAAAAGATTAGAATTAAATATCTCTCATTTCCAATTCCTTTCAAAGCTAAAGAAATACAATTTAAAATTTTAAATAAAATTTACCCAACTAACGAATTTCTTAAAAATAAATTTAAAATTGAAACTGGTAAATGTTCATTCTGTGAAACTGTTGATGAAGATTTGGAACATCTTTTCTTTTTTTGTGATGTTATACAAAGATTTTGGCTTGATTTTCAGTCTTGGCTACAGTCTGGAGGAATTGTGTTTGCCCCTCTGACTATTAAAGAAATTAAATTTGGAATATTTTTAAAAGATTTCAAAATTGATTATGTTATTAATAAAATATTACTTTTGGGTAAACAGTTTATTCATAAATGCCGTTTTCAAAAGCGAAATCCTAATATTGTTCACTGGAAGAATGACCTAAGTCTATTTGCCAAATCACTGCGTTTAATAGAAGAGAAAGGTGCTGTCTTTCTTATTTCTTTTTTGGATGACTTTGATTTGACCTGAAGTTATGTAAAATGACTTACGTTGCCCCTGTTTTTTGTTGTTATATATGTGTACACATGTATATATGTTTATATATATTCTTTGTATAGTATGTAACATTTGTCTTATGTACATGTGTATATGTATACATATATATATACATGGTATTGTAGGTATATGGTGCTGTTTTTGTTTTTGTTTTTTGTTTGTATTCAATGGTTCAGCAATTAATAAAAAAAAAAAAAAAAAAAAAAAAAAAAAAAAGTTAAACGGTAGTTAAATAAAATGACCAGCAGATGTCACTAAATCACATAACGAAGGTTAGCTAACCGAAAGTTATTATAACGATGACATAATACAATAATGCGTTAGTAAATGCTATGATTGACTAATCTCACAATCACGCATAACGTTACAATATATGCAATTTTACGAACTAAAATCTTGGTTTTAGGTTTCTACTGGGTCAGCACAGACTTAAAAGGAGTCAGCAGCTTGTCACATAATACACAGAGAATGAGATTAGCCAAGACAACATCTGTCTCTGTAACACATTCTATATGACGTGTTAAGAGAAAAGTAATCAACCTTAACATTTATGTGTTATAAATGAGCACATGGCAGTTATATGTGGAAACAATCAGATCTTATAGTTAAATCATGATATGATAATATAGTTAGCGGATTACTAGCAGCGAGCTCTGCAGTGATTTTAACATGCACATATAACGTTATGTCAGAACTTGATACAGTGTATATCTTAGACACGAATTTGGATAGAAAAATCTGCAGCGTTTAAACCGTAACTTTAGCTGTGAACAGAGGCGTCATATCATACCATACTTGCATCTCCAGGCAACACAAAAAGTATATTAGATTATCTCTAGTGCTGCCGTGCCGATTATACAACAAAAACTACGCAGTAAAGTGAATCTTGATGTACGACAAAGAGGTTTGAGTTTCTGTAAGGTTGTTAGCCTTAAACGTTTAAACAACTGGTGGTATGGCTAACAGCGGCTAGCTCTAAGCTAAGTGGATTTTAAAGAATTCTTACCTCTCTATGTTCCCTGGTAAATTTTCTCTGATATTCATCCTGGTGGTCGTATATCGACCGGACCGGGGTCTTCGTCAAAAAAAGGTTTAAAATGCAACAATCGCTTCTACTTGCACTATACCACCGATTTGTATTTTGGTAAAAAAGACACAGACACTGACCAGTGAAATCACGTCAACTCTCACGAGAACTCCACAAGACTCCGTTCACAGACACAGTTCACTTTTTATACTGTATAAAATCAGCCTTGAATCACAGACTTTTCGTTCATTATTTTTTACTTACTTTATTATCACTATTCGTCTTAGTAATTTATCTAATCATAGGTTAGTTTATAACATTTATTTCTCAAGACAAAGAAACAAAATGTTAATGTTTTATATATATATATATATATATATATATATATATATATATATATATAAAATTTGGTCCACTTTGTCTACTATCCTAAAAATAGCTCTAAACAAATTTACAATGTCATGATAAAATCAAAGTGCATTAAGACATTTTCCTTTCAAAAATATTAAAACTAAATAATAAAATTATCAAAATAAATAAAAAATAAATAAAATAACTAAAATATGACTATAAAATTATTAAAACAAAAATATTCAAGTAAAAAGGCTAAAAAGGCACAGTGGAAATGTTTTTTAAAATTCTAAACCAGAATCATTGTCTTTTAGAGTTCAAGATGTCCAGATAGTCTATGGCAAACTGGATCTCTTCAGGCGTCAGAGTGTCAGGGAGTTCTTTGGGGAGTAGCTTCTTCTTTCTCGGCCGACTGTCGTCCCCTCTGTTCCAGGCTGGCTCTGCTCTGGACCAGCTCTGTCCCAGGTGGATGCCCCTCAGCCTCATCTGTAGCCAGTCCCGCCGCTCCTTCTGTAGCTTGTGCTCGCCTCGATTATGCATGAGCTGGACCTCACTTACAGTTCTTTTGCTATACATTCATCATACAAGAAAATGTTATGGTATAGGTTCAACCAGGACAAGTATTACACAGCAGAGTCAAGATATTTAAAAGAAACAGATAATATGAAGATATTTAGCACATCTATATTTGCAAGAAAGAAGGTATGTACCTTATAGGATGTCCTTCACAAACTGTTGATAAAATTATAATGCTGAGTGGTAGCAACAACATTTTGTAGCTCATAGTTGTCATTTCAAAATTATTTGATGACCTGTAAAAATAGACATTAATAATGTTTAACTTAGAACAATAGATCATTTTGCATTATACACAATTCAGACAAATGTTTAATAACTATCCCAGCCCATAGTAATACATAAAGTTATTTCAGTTTAAAGAATTTCCCCTTGGGGATGAATACAAGTTATTTTGATTCTGATAACCTACTTAAATTTAACATGAAAATCTAGTGGTCCATATAGATTCAAAACCATAAAGATCTCCCTTTTGACCTACCTGGTTCCAGTGTAAGACACTCTTTAGATAGATCTTCGGCAGGTTGGTCCTATACTTATACTCCTGAGGCCACTGGTGTGTCCCTTATATAGCCCCCAGCCCAGCCATTGATGAGCAGGCTTCATTATTACTGTTGATGTCACACCAGTAGGCAGCTCCTCTTTGGGCAGGACAGAAATGACAGCACCCCCTGTAAGCAGGGCCTTTCATCAGCCTCATACCAGACCAAACTTGTGTCCCGATGTTGTGAACCCACAGAACCTCACACAGGCGACTGCTGCTTTCTCCGCCATATCTCTGTTTTTTTCAAATTTCCCACATCGATTTTTGTCCTCTCTATTTCATCCACCTCCACTGTGACCTTTTGGTCTACTGCATGACAATGGCAGTAACTATTGTGTCAGATTGGCCATTTAGGTAGTTTCCCTGGTTACGTAGGCATTTCACTAAAGAATTAACATAGTTTTAATGAGGCGGCCACTTTAAAAGAGCTTTTATGCAGGTCTGACGTCAGGGAAATTAGTACAATGCTGACTGACGTAATCCCATTTATACTTTCATTGTGATAAATATGTTTTGTTATTGTTTGTTTTTTTGAGGGAAAGGGAGGGTAGAACATAATAATTTAACGATTATTTTGGATTTGGATAATTGGATAATTTTAAATTGGAAGCTGAGAAAATCTACCCAATTTAAAAGCAAAAGTACTCTGAACACATTTGCAGATAGAACTTAGACACTTTGCACCACAGTTAATTGCAGTGAGTCCATCCATACCTTGCTCACAACATCTGGAAAGATATTAATTTGTCTTCAGAAGTGTTGCGGTCCACTCGACCCCAGCACCCGTCACATGACCTAAGTCAGACTGTCCCTTCTGTCGGTGTCTCAAGGGTGAGTGATCAATGGGACCCCTAATGTAGGACAGCAGACAGTCACCCATGAAGGCCACACAACATGTTCATGTTAGATAAATACTGACATTAAGACAGTGTTTTTTTTTTTTTTTTTTTTTTACTTCCCTGTATTTTAGTTCCCTGTATTTTGTGCAATATGTCAAACATTTGTCCATAAACATGAGAGGTTAGAGGTAATACCCTTTATGGCTCTGTATCCCTTTTTAGTTCTGAATGACATCTTATTTGAAATAGGTAATAATATGTTACATTAAGTAATAGTTAATTTTAATGCAGAATGGTTGACATCTGTCATGGAGATTTAAATGTGAATGCCTTTAACTTGACTTGAATTTATTTGAATTATTCATTATCTGATATAATGATTATTATAATAATAATATTGTATTTTGATATATGATATATGCAAACCTCTAAGAGGAGGCATTACTTGGTTCCACATCTAACATGTGTTTTATTCAGAACTGTGCCTGTGGAATTTTGGCGACCAAATACCTATCATCCTCATCTCAGTGGGCTGCTGGCCCTCCTGAATCTATTCCCATGAGAAACAAGAGCAGAGCATTCCTAGAGAAGGTAGAGTATGACGTTATGCCTGACACCTCAGTCATCTGTATGCTTAGTTTGACAACTACACATGTAATGTGGCCCAATGAAAGACCATCACAATGTGTATTTGAATGGACTTCCACTTAGTAATGTATAAAATATAAATCACAGCTTTTAAGATGACGTGATCAAGAAAATTATATAAGCTTCTGTAGAACAGAAGTCTTTAGAACTAAAATATGAAATCATCAATTATCATCTACATTTCATGTTAAAAATAAACATAACATTGAGATAACTTTGGAGTAATTATCTTCATTAAGGGGCACATGGACATTTCTTTGAAGGATCCGTGCATCTGTTCCTACATAAACATCGCTAAGGTATTAAAGCTGTTTACATACCAGCTTCACATGATTTATGATGCTCAGTGACACCCCTCAAAGTCTCTGACCTCCCTCGCTTTCCCGTGAGGCTATTACAGACTTCAGTCCTCACAGCCTGTCGAGATGACACCCGCTAAACACATTCCTGACCTTTGCTTTGGACCCTAAACCTCGTCTTCCTCATTACCTCATGCTCACTCAATGTGTATTAGGATACACGCCAGGGTGGTACCAGTATTCAAAGCCAACAAGGTGCGTGGGAAGACTGACAGCAAGGACACAAGCTACAATAATAGGAGAATACTAGTTGCTAAAAATGATGAGTATGTCACAGCATTGGTGGTTTGTAGCTTCTTGTGGGTGGCTGGCAGGCACACTGAGCAGTTTAAAAATGTTTAAGTTTAAAATTTTGTGTAGTAAATTGATTGTTTCTTTTCCCTGTGTCCATATGGAGCTGCCTCTGGACCTCTGACCAGAATACACACTTGTATAATGCTTTGCGAAGAGTGAGTCCTGGTCCCCACGCGCTCAGTCACGCTTCAAGTCAATTCAAACCGTACCATGCAGTCAGATGAGTTTATTTCCGTGACGCATGTGAAACAGACAAGTTCATTGGTCATCAATCTTTTAACACAAAATCAAACTTCTCTCACCTCAGATTAACAGAGTTTTGTGCTTTGCTCTTTGATTCTGCAAAAAAGCACAATGTTTTTCTGTCCATGTGATATTTTGCCTTTCTTTTTTCCTCGTAAGCAGCCATATTTGTTTTGATATGGACAACCATGCATGTCCCTGATTGGCCTGTCAATCATGCCCACCTGGACTCGCTGAGATGAACACAGAGACCAGTGTGATATTGATCTGTATGAAAATACAGAGCGATATCTTTGGGGCTGTTGCTCTGACACTGGATTTGACGACCCTACCTGACCAGTCCTGCAGTTGAGCTGAACTGAGCCCTTCCAAGTTATTCTGTTCTTGTATTTTAACTGCTTGATGTGTTTAAATTGCACTTCTGGCATAAATTAAGTTATACTGATTGAATGATAGGCATAAGCAATCGAGATTTGGGGTATGTGGCAGACAGAACAGAACTAATGTGATCAACTTCACTCACACACTACTTTCAGGCTTGGTGGATGAAGTGTTTTGTTCAAGTACACAACCACAGTAAATGTACTGGTCGGGGCTGGGATATAAAAGCTAACCACAACAGTGAATGCCAAATTGTCCTGTTTCAAGTACCCCATAAAATGTGTCTCACTCTATATCCCCAAACTCCTATACACAAAGAAGATTTATATATAACACTATACAATTTCACTTCTTTTTACAATCTAAAACTAGGGATGCACCGATACAGATACTGGTATCAGTGTCGATACATAAAAATGTGTTCAGATATTGGCTTCAGAATATCAGTTCAGTTTCTGCAGAGGTATCGGTTAATATTGGGTATTGGCAGATACTTAAAGCCCATGTATCAAAATCAGTATTGCATCTGAAAAAGCTAAATCGGTGTATCCCTATCTGAAACACTGTCCTAATAATGAAGACACTGCTGGTCATTATCCACCTGCTACTTGAGTTTGAAGGGGAATTCCACTGTCATGTTTACAAAATCTACAGAATCTTCTCTTTAGATGATTTACAGCATTTACAACTTTAGGTTCATAATTTTGACAATAAAAATGCAAAGTTCAGCAATAGAAAACTTGGATCAATAAATCTACAGTGTCCAACACCATTTCTGTCAGGTGTATCAGTAAGACAAGCTGCTCCACTGGTTTATTAATAGACTGCACGCAGGAGGATAATATGAAAGGGACCTGCTATTTTAGGTAGAGCTTGAACTTTTGTAGTAAATGACAGCATGTCCAAACCAGCTGACATAGAGGAGGAATACCATAACACAAATGCTGCACATTTCAAGTCACTCAAGGGTAAAACAAGTGTGAATACGATCACTGACTCGTGGTATGATGACAAGCTGCAGGTTCATTAGATAGGCTCTCTCATCACTAATAGGTCAGCTGGGTCTACAGATGTTTTCTTTATGTACATTTTGCAACAAAAGGTATAGTATTATGAAGTGCTATTCCCCACAAAGCTGTGCAAACAAACCCTTAGTTTAGTTTAGTATTCAAAATAGCGGCATAATGTCCATACCGCTCATTTAGCAACACAGATAGGTAGGGCATTTCTGTCCTAAATGACATTTTACTGTCACCCATCTGTAATAGGCTCTACCAGCAGTTTCTTTGTAAATTAATGTTTTAACCCATCTGTTATGGACAAACAAAAGTTATAAATGTTCATACCTTTTTCTTTAGCACCGCAACTTTTAAATGAGGTCATTGAAACTTGTAAAAGCCTTTCATAAAATGACAATGATTTGCTGAACGAGGCATGTCATAACGGCCACTATTTATGATAGAGGAGAGTGGTTAGCTTTAAACAGTGAGCTCATCTGGTGCCCATTCACGACTGGGTCTTGACCTGCTTTTCCTGGAACCGTCGTCCATCATGCACCCCCCCCCCTTCCCCAATATATGCAGTCAAAGGGCGTGGCCAGCACATAGTGAAATAACTTCTGACTTTTAAAGGGATATCTATTTGTTGTTTCATTCACATGTCACTAAAGTTAGAAAAATGGATCAAATTGTTGCACGCAATAAAATAGACTAGGCTAGACTATTTAATGTATTTATTATTTTTGGTGTTTTTATTACATCATTTTGAATCATCATAACCATAACATAAACCAGGTTGAAGAAATAGTCCCTGCTGAACTGTTATTAACAAAACTGCAATGGAGTAAAAATGCAGTGGAAACTGGCAGGTGTTTTGGCTCAAAGTAAGGTGGAATAGGGATCAAATTCAGTCTGGCCTGAATTGAATTTGATCCCATACACATTGTCCTCTTTGAACCACATCAACCACCAGTGAAGACACTCACAGCTCTACAGCTATTCAAAGGTAGTCATTTAGCAGCTCCTCAGGGACTGGACAAAATGATCTAATTTAGAATGTTAGTTTCCTGTGGAAAAAGTGTGTTACACTCCACAAAGGATACAAAGTTCTAATATGTCTTTTGTTGGCGTTCTCAATTTTTGAGGTTCAAAACTAGGCTTGTGTTTCTTGGCGAGTAAACAAGTGCTGGAAAAAGAACCGAACCAACCCAGTTAGGTATTGCTCGTATATAAATTTTATAATATAATTAAAAACAAAGAACAAACCTGTTGTCATTGTCCTCTCTGCATCTTTTTCCTGGAGCCTGTGAGCCGGAGTTCACAGTCAATGACCTCAAGAACACTGTTCTGCCTCTTAAACACATGATCAGACTTACAGATATGTAAAATAGGTCCATGTAGATTATATGTAGTGACAAAATAGTTGACAATATACCAATATATTAAGTGCTTCCTTTGTGTGTCACTTTCAGCACAAACCTAAGTTAATTCTTTCCTCATCCTCTTGACCCTTCTTTCCGGGCTTACACAGTCTGGGCGACTGTTACTGCAATCGGAGTAACCTTTGTTTTTTTCTTACTTGATTATTCCTAGAATTGAAAGAAGATAAACATATTAAACATATTAATAATTGTATAAATATAGGCCCTATCTATCTAGATAGATAGATAGATAGATAGATAGATAGATAGATAGATAGATAGATAGATAGATAGATAGATAGATAGATAGATAGATAGATAGATAGATACCCTTCGGGATCGAGCGATCGATCAGACCTGACCTGACCTTAGAGATGGATGAGACCACCTGCAGAGGGTGAGAAGGGAATTTATCTATACAGATAGATAGACTGTAGAGGCCAATCCATGTGTGAAAATGATATCCTGAACAACTCTTTCACAATTTGAGGCCAATGAATCCTGCCATTGTCATCTTGGAATATGCCGTGCCATTAGGGAAGAAAAAAATTATTTATGGAATAACCCTGTCATTCAATATATTCAGTTAGTCAGCTGACCTCATTCTTTGGGCCATAATTTTGCTAAACTAAGACCTGACCAACTGCAGCAACCAACTGCTGACTATGGTTCCCCACTATCCGTCCATTTTTAAATAATGCATTGGACACTTCCTAACTCAATAATAGTAGTTTCCACAATCTCCTTTAGTTATTTAGTTTATTTCCCTTTAGTTATTTTCTATGCTTGATGCATATTTGTTGCTGGAGCTGAAGAAGATCAAAGGGACCGAAACATTGCACCAATAAATTCATGAAGGAGACTGTGTCGGGTGTTTTCTTGAAGGTTTTCTGCTTGATGAATACCAATGATTTGACCCTTCTTAAACATCTAACATCTTTTCAACAACCACAGAATATATAATTTGACATGATGGTTTAAGAAATGAGGAGTTACTCATTGCATCAGCTGGAGTTAAATAACTTGTTGTTGCCAGCTGAAAGATAATCGCCCATGCAGCAATTAACCAATAGGAGGCTTGTACCTATTTGCTTACTTGAATCCAGGTGTTTTTTTTTTTTTGACCAGGCATTGTATATATATCACATATCTACATACCTGTCCAGGACATTTACTTTCATCTTCCTCGCTTACGCTTTCTTGCAGCCTTTTTTGCACTT